>RSEF01000031.1:2284267-2302954 GCA_003993805.1 Himantopus leucocephalus
ACAAGGATTCTGGGCAAAAGCTGGAGCTCAGCTTATTTCAAACGCAGGTTAACAACATGGAGGAGAATGACTCACAACTCACCAGGGACATGGGAGTCCGGAAAGAGCAGGGTACCAGTGGACACCACAGCACTCTTCCACCACTGAACCCTGGCACAAGTGATCAGATGATTTCAAAAGAAAAGGGAGTTTTTTTGGTTGAGTGGTCGGGTTTTTTTTTTTTTTACACCTAGGGATGACAACAACCAGTAAGCACAAGGGGTAAAGCACAGTTGGCTTGCAGGCTCCAGGTTCAGGAG
Organism: Himantopus leucocephalus; assembly: GCA_003993805.1. NCBI lineage: Eukaryota > Metazoa > Chordata > Aves > Charadriiformes > Recurvirostridae > Himantopus > Himantopus leucocephalus. The sequence goes on from RSEF01000031.1 coordinate 2,284,567, forward strand.
GAGGAACTGCCGCAACCCACCTCCTTTGGCAGATTGCAAGTCTTCTCCAGAGCACCTGAAAACCAGCCCCTTCTGCCCCATCACACATGTGGAGTGGGTGTTTGCAGCCCCAATCTGTGATCCCCTTCCTTTAGATGGAAAATGGTAATGCTCCGATTCCCTCTGTTGCATTTTTCACATGACTGACCACAAAACTATTAATATCTAAATCCAGAGCTGGTTCAGCTAGACAACTCATTCCCTCCATGGAGAGGAAAACCACAACTTCTTCCATCCCTGGAAAAACCTTTTGTGACTGCAAGACCAGCAGCTCAGATGTAGTAAGGACAGTTCTGGTTTGCTGATACACCTCAGTGGAGAACATCAACCAGCATGAGAGAGTTGGGCTTGTTTCTTCTGTGCCTCCTTCGCATCTCCAGGAAGGGTGAGTTCTGAGCTTGCTATAAATCCCTGCCTGATCAGGGCTTTTCTTCTCACTCTAGTCAAAGTGCCAGGGGAATTGCCTGGTAGAATGAACTCTCCAAGAATTGCATCATTCATCGCATTGCTTAAAAGGGTCATGAAATTCCAGGTGCATGTGGAAAAAACTCAAAGGCTTAACTCTGCAATCATCAGAGAACTTTTTCTGGTTTTGTGGGTTTTACATTTTTTGCTTTTTTAACTTGTGCAGGGAGTTATTCTTCATCTTACTTTTCCCCCGTATTGTCAGTTGGATGTAGTATGTCCAGAAGTGCTGTTTCATGTTCCTGGGGGTTATTATGCAACAGACACAATTTACTCCAGTTCCACTGTGCACTTAAGCTCATATTTAACTTCAAGTATGCACTTAAGTTCCATTAAACCCAATGGGATTTGCTCAGATATACTGTCAAATAGTCAACAGAGCAAGGCTAGTGTCTGTGGTGGTCTCCAGCTCTTGATCTTGTTATTTTGTTCGTGACCTCAAACCATTTCCACTGACAACTAGCAGATACACTGATCTGACTGCTCCTTTCAGGAGTTAACTGGTGTAAGGTGTGTAGGCTATTTGCCTATGACCTTCAATCCCATAAACAAATGGAGGATGGATAATAGCAAGAGGAATCCATGGAAGACCTCCCATGCTGAAGCTTTAAGGTTAAGGTTAAATTACACACAAGATGCTGACAACTCCCTCCACTCATAATCAAGGCAAACTGTGTTTCCATAGAAATGGGTGGAGCTGGTGACATTAGAAGCACTTATGTTTAACATTATTTCTCATGTGGAAGGCAAGAGGATGTTTATGCACTAAGAAGAATGTTCTTTGCTTAAGATTAAAAAAAAAAAGGCAAACCAAAAAGGTGGCAGAGAAAACCAAATCATGTACTGAAAAGCACATGATCTGCAGTTCTCCAAAAGTGAGGGTTACAGTGACATGCTGTAAAATAACCAAAAGTAACATGAAATAAGCTAGAAAGCAACAGCATTTTCTGTTTTCACTGCCAGGTCTTTGTGCTCAAAGTCCATGAGCTTCATGGAGCTCTTGTGGCCAGGCAGCCTTGTATATTAATTACTGAGGCTGCAAAGGGTACTCACACAGTTATAATGAATGACAAGGCAGCCCGATTCCAGATCTCAGTAACCAAAATACTGGCTTGGCCCTGATTCCAGATAAATAACTTAATGGCAGAAAACTGGTCCTATGCTGGCCTTTGCCCATTGTGCAGTGCACAACAGATCAATACGAGCTGCACTGCCACTGAGGTATTTGACAAATATTATGGAGAACACATATATGAACATGCAAAAAAAAAATCTTATCTTAGAGTTTACTCGATTAACCCGACAGCTGAATGCCCACAGAGGACAGTGGAGCCTGCGAGACCAGGGATGGGTGGCAATTACAGCATGCCTTTACATTTTTTACAGTCATTCTCAGCTATTGAGGGGAAAGCTCCTCATTTAATGAAGCCATCAAGTGACTTTTATAAGACAGGGAACTAGCCACAGACATTCCTGAAGCCACAATCTGCTGCTACAGCTGCTGCAATTAGCAAGACAGGGGATAGATATACATACCTATATGGAAAGCACTGCCTACAGGTGCCATTTGTTGATGCTGTTGGTTCCTGGGGAAGAGAAATGGATGAGATGTTGAGTTTTCCCTATAGACTTCAGAGGTGGGGAGCATCCAGTTAGGTGAAGGCTGTTTTCATCATCAGGCAGAAACAATCAGACTGGGTCTGGTGGCAGTAAGGTTCAGTTCCCCGGACTGCGGTAGGATTTACTGTGACTAAATTTGGCTAAGAGAACAAAATCCCAACCGTTTGTGACATCTCAGCTGGAAAACTTGGGATTTCCCATGCCGTAACAGCAGGACAAGGCCTGTCTGGGAAGATACTGGCACCTAGAGTCCATGCTGCAACAACCTGCTCTGCTATCTGGGAGATGCTTTCTGTGTGGTCAAGGGCATCCTCCTTCCTACAACAGAAGCTGATAGAGGGAACTTGGCGGTTCTCACCAGCCCTTGTACGATGAGTATCTCCAAGTCTTGACTGAGATCCTGTCACAGCTTACGAGTAAGATGCTACTTCGGGATGACAGCAGCATTAAGCACTAGAAACATCACCTGTTTCTACTTTCTCCAGGGGTAATGCAACCAACTGATTAGTGGAACAAATACTGTAACGCAGGAGTGTGTGTGTGCACATGCTCTCAAACGCAGGGCTGCTGCACGTACCACGCTTCAGTGCCAAAGCCACCAGATCTCTGAATGCATGCAAATCTTATTTTTACCTTTTTTTAGAAAAAAAAAAAAGAAAAAAGAGGTCTTTTCCTCCAAGCACATAAATGTCTGTTAACTGCAAAAGACTGTGTTACACTCCTGACGATGCTATTGTTCACTTGACAAAGAAGAGGCCTGCTTAAGAATTAAATCACTTGCAACATGAGCTGGTCCGTCCCCTGAGCTCTGCTGCAGAGCAAGAGCACGAGCACCCAGCAGCACAGGGCCCACCATGGGAACACAGCACCCATTTTCTGAGCAACAACAGAGCCGATGCAGGAAGGATGCCCAATCTCCCTCTTAAACACTCCACATAAATCAGTCGTGATCATCTCTTTTTGCTTCTAGGTGTGCAGTCCAATGGCTGGTCCGTTCATGTCCCATCTGACGTTACTGGTGAACTTGGGAAGATGGTGATCCTGCCCTGTACCTTCACACACCCCTACAAAACATTTGACCGGACCCTCACTGCCATTTGGAGGATCAAGGAACCTTACAACGGCACAATAGTTTTCAAGTGCATTAGTCAGAGCGCTGGTGAGCTCTGTAAGACTGCCATCAGCTACAAAAACAAATACAAACTGCTTGGCAACCCCCGGCACAAGGACCTTTCCATCAGGATTGACAATCTGACCTGGAGCGACAGTGAGAGATACTTCTGCCGGGTGGAGTTGTCCGGAGATATCCATGACAAGTATGAAAGCAGGAATGGGATAAAGCTGCATTTGATTGGTAAGAGGGCATGAGAGCCAAAGGAGGCAAAGCCACCCCAAAAGGAAGCAAGAGCCACAAGATGTGGAAACTGATGAGGTGGTAACAGAAGCTGACCTGAGATGGTCTTCCAAAGGGTTGTCTTTCCCAGCTCTGGGGGTAACATTTGGGCAGGGAATACTCGTTGCTTGCTGCAGTCTTCCAGTATGAGGTGATGTGCTTAACGCAGGGAAGGGAATAGAAACAAAACTGGTAAGAAAATAGCCAGGCTGGGGCTGCTGGGGTAAGAGCCAGCCAGGTCCTGTGCATCCATGCTCATTGCAGGGGGGGTGGACCTAGATGACTGTTAAAGGTCCCTTCCAACCCAAACCATTCTACGATCCTACTTTGTCCCTGCAGCACAGGATCTGTGCACACAGCAGAGAGGAAGGCTGGGATCAGCAGCCCATGGGGTGCGGTTAAAGATTGTCCTTGATATAAGAATTTAAACCGGAGAGCCTGGCTGCTGAGTATGTGTTAGCAAATGTAAGCAGGCCTGGATGGTAACAGGGCCTTGGGAAGACAAGATACCCAGTTCCCACATGCCATAGATCTAAACTCCTCTGGGGCTGGAAAGGTTAGGTACAAACAGCCTGAAAAACAGCTCTGATCAACAAATGTCAAACTTGGGTAGCTGGCAGTCTTTATTAACACCTCAAACTCCTTGGGCTCACCCAGCCATTGAGTTGCACCCGGATCAGAGGACATGAGTAGCTTCACATCCTCTTGAAGGTTTTTACCATCTCCACCTTGGGCTGAAACACTGTTTTGAATCCTGAGGAAAAAAAACCCGGAGCTCTTACCCATATCTGGCTGAAAGCAGCATCTCCAGCTGCCATGGTCACACTTGCTAAGCATACCTGATCCTGTCCCTCTGGAGAGCACACAGCCCCAGACTCCTCCAGTGTTGACCAGGGGATCACTTAGAAACCAAGGGGCAACAGCAACAAGGCAAAGCACCTTTGAGGCAACACTAGGCACTGGTCTCACAAGGTGAGAAGTCCATCCACAGGGTGGATGTCCACATGGAAGTGACACCTGCATCCTCAAATAAGCTTAGGAGCCATTGCGATAGCTGTGGGATGGAGGTACGTAGGGCATTGTTCCTTCCTGTGGAGCCTGTAGCCTAAACAGACACAGGGAAGGAGAGAAACGCAGGGAGGTGAACCACAGAGCAGTCAAAATCTGAGCCTCAAAGTTAGACACTGCCCATCGGCTCCCACTGAAGCTCACACACTGCTCATAGTACAGGAACCCAACGCAAGAGCCCACTGCTGCAGTGGGACTCGTTTGCTCTGTCAGATGAATAAAAAGGCTGAAAAACACCTTCTTTTAGAGCTGCGCAGCACAGGAGAGACACAGCAGAGCAAGCAGGGATGAACTGCCAGCACAGACCACACAGCCCTGGCTGTACCCCTCCATGCACAGAGTTCCCACAGTCCCTGTGGGACTGCACCCCCAGGCTGCAATGTTCAGATCCAGCATTCATTTATAAGGACAGCCAGTTGAGGAAAGCACTCATCCCATCTCCCCGGGTGTACTCGCAGATCAAGGGAGCACTAGGAGACCCCGGTGACGTTGGGAACAGACTCAGACCTTACTCAAGAGGGCAGAGGCGCTGTGTGTTGGACACTTTTGTTCGTGAAGTGAAACTGCCTTATGCCTGCTCTGCACCACGGGCATCCAGACAGGACCTGAGGATGAGCTCAGTTACTTCTTGGGAAGTTCTGTGTAGTCGAGGGTCTCCTCCACTTGGAGCAGCTCCTAAGCACCCACACACAGAACATGACCAGCACAGGATGGCAGCAAAATCTGTCTCTCAGGGGCTGCCTGGATTTTAACATCAGAGGAATGATAACATAAACAGATAAGGTACCCAAGCTGCACCCCGCTTTGGGAGTGGGCCCCGACAGTATGAAGGGGAGGGGTTAAATAATGCTTAAAATGCTAATTTAAACACCAAACCGGGCAGACACACGACAAGTAACACAGCTAGCTTTCTTACAGATCAGTCCTCCAGCCTCAAACCCCTCCTGCATTACATAGCCAACGGGGGAGATGTGCTGTAGGTGGTTGCACACTACGCATTTGCTGTCCAGCCCGACAAAAAAAATGAAATCAATATTGAACTCCTGCTTTTCCTCCATGACGACACTCATTTAGTTCCCTTTCACAATGCCTTTAGGAACCAAATGCATGAAATGGGCCAACAGGTCCGAGAGGAGAGGACCAATGGGTAAGACAAGCTTGGTCATACCAGCTATGCTTCCTCAGCAGACTACGCCAAGAACGATGTGTTCAAAAACGCCTCTCTTAACATTTTGCATCCCCCAACCGATCTTTACCACGGTTCATTCAGTCACACAACCCCATATGCTACAATTACAGAATACAAAATTAGTGGCCCTATCTTGGTATTGGTGTGCAATCTCAAAACAACCAGGAACCTACACCAGCTGTTGGATGGTCACTGCAGGGCTGGAGGAAAATGTCAAAAATAGGTTGTAACAAAGAGTGGAAAGGTTCCCTGTCAATAATTTGCTAAATCTGGCAAGTTTCAGGCACCAAGCAAAGTGCTCACACAAACAGATCCTTCCATTTGTGCTCTGGAGGTCAGAGACCAGGGGAACAGCCACAAGATGCTTCCAGGAGAGCACCATGCTTGCCTTGTCCTGGACAATGTGGAGATGCAGTCAGTTGGAAAGGTCATCAGCTGCACCTGTGCCTATGTCACAGACAGCACTGGGCTGTGATTCATGGTGCAACTGCAGAAAGTAACCCATCTTCATGGATGATTGCCCTGTTACAGCACAGTGCCTCTGCCTTCTGCCACCATGGAAGGTCAAGTTGACAGAAGCTCAGAAAACTGTGTAAGGCATTGCAGGGGTAAAACACAAGCAGGGTACACATCCTTGCACACAGGCTTTGCTAGGCAAATCCCTTTGCTCCTCTATCCCATACAGGCAGGATGGGGAAATCTAGGGAAAAAAATAAGGCTGAGAAAAACGAGGAAGAAGAGGTTTGATCCCAACATGATCCAACATGCTGAGGGTCCAAGACCACGAGCTCATTCCAGGTGTCTTGCGTTAGACCTGCCTTTGAAACCTGATGCACTTTCCTTCCCCTATTGTGATTTCTTCAGCTGCCCCCAGGATCATCAACATCACTGTCAGCTCCAACAGGGATCGCACCTTCCAGGCACGCTGCACAGCCGAGGGGGAGCCAGCACCTGCTCTGACCTGGACAGGACCATCCTACAGCAACCTCACCTCCATCACCAGCATGAACCATCGCGTCACCAAGGAGCTCCAGTACCTGACTCATGATGGAAAATACACCTGCACCGCTGTCAACAGTCACGGGAAAGCAGAGGGGTCTGTGTACTTCTATAAATTCAAAGCATCCAGCAGCTCCTTCTTCCTGATCCTGATCTTTGTGCCGCTGGGAATTAAAGTGCTCATTTTGCTGGTGATACTGGGCTTCACCGTTTTCTCAAGAGGAGGTACGTATCACTATTTCCCTCAGTAGTCTTCCCTCCATCAGACTGGTAACCAGCGATGGGATGTGGCAAATAAAGGCAGGCAGGAGGGGCTGGTTGTGTTTTGGGTTTTTTTTTAATTATTATATGATTTTCCACCCAAGGAGAAGGACATTTCTAATGGGAAATCTAAGAACAAGTAAGAGGGACCTCCTGGCTGGCTCATCACAGCCTGCAGAAAGGAAGTCTCCCTCAGGAAGGGATCTTTGAAAAGACAGAGGGAGCAGGAGTTTCCCTGTGCCTGAGGAGAAAGGTTAATAAACAGATGAGCAATTAGTGGAGAACCCACTGCCTACACAACCAGATTTTTAACTTTTTTTTTTTTTCTTGAAGCAGACTAACTACTACCTCTTCCCCTGCAGCCCGTGGGCAGGATTTACCTTTGCTGCATCCCACCCAACAGTTTAATCTCCTGGAGTGGGCATCCTTGTTTTACAAGGTCCCCTGGGCCTCACCATCTGGGTGCTTCCCCATCAACAGTGAAATCCCATCACCCAGCTGTGCCAGGCCCATGAGAGCAGGGAAACCCCAGCTTGTAGGAGATAAGAATCAGCTCATGGACTGAGGGATGAGACCTCCCCAAGAAGGCCAGGGGCCACTGACCCCTAGCCCACCACCCTGCTGTGCAATGGCACGGGGAGGAGGGGACGAGCAGGGACTCCAGGCTCTGCCTCTCAGGCTGGATGAGATGTCACATCATGACAACTCATCTGTAGAGACAGTCTGATGTCAACACCTTGCAAAAGCCACCGCTTTCCTCAAACTGTAGAAGCTGTAAGACAAATCAGAAACGCTTTGCTCCTTATGTTCCAATGCCAAAATTCCCACCTTCATGAAGAGGACCAGACACCTGACAAAAGGTCTTCTCCCCATTCACTGGGGTGTCACCACCACCCTCCATTGCAGTTCCTGACAGCTGTAGGTCAGTCCTGGCTCTGCAGCTCACTCCAACCACATTGCTAACCCACGTCTTCCTTCCCACTCCACAGGTCCCTCCTCCGTCCCATCCAGCCTGGCCCGGTAAGGACGTTCCGCCTTCTACTCATCTAGCAGGAGGGTGGAGATGGCTAACGAGAGAAATGCAACATGTCCTTGGTCTTGGCAACAACCTTTTGGCCTGACAGCAGGCTCCTGGGACAAGGAAAGGGTTGGGCTGATGGCCAGGCAAGCCGGTGTGAAGGACCAGGGCTAGGGAACTGCTGGGAGGAGGCTCTGGCTTGGGTAGGGCTGAGGAGACCCCACTAATATGAGCACACAGGACTGGGGCAGCAGGTTGATGAGACCATGACACATGGATGCTGCAGCAGAAAGGGGCTAGCAGAAGCTCAGGTGGGCCACAGGCCCAGAGCATGGTAGGAAGCCACAATAAACTAGCAAAAGAACCACCCACCCAAGGGACAGGTGAGGGGAACAGGTTGGGATGGCATCTGCAGCAGTCTGGTGAATAATGAATGAGAAGGGGAAACTCTGTGCAACAGGAACCTTCTCCCCTTCTGCACCCTTGTCTCCCATGGGGCATAAAGAGGGCCCATGTCAAAGCTGATGAACTCTGACAAGTGTGCAAGAACATACAGAGATGCCAAATGACCCACCTCAGAGCCAGCTCACGTGTGGCAGGGCCTGATTCTTTGGCTGGCATCCATACCATGCTCCCACAGTACCCTTGGCATTTACCATTACCCAGCACACCACCACTCTTGGACAGAATCACAGAATGGTCAGGGTGGGAAAGGACCTCTGGAGATCATCTGGTCCAACCCCCCTGCCAGAGCAGGGTCACCTACAGCAGGTGACTCCAGCAGTTCACTCCTGACAGCTGTGGTGGCCAAGCTACAAAGGGATGGGGGAAAAAAAAAACCCTACAAACTAAAAAACAAAACCAACCCTCAGGCTAAGACTAAAGAAGCTGTACCTGAGGCCAGTATGATTAGTCTGCCTAGGGCTCCTCCCTTATAACCTGAGTTATCCCTGTGTGATGTCTCCTTCCACCACCTTACTCAAGAAAGATGGCCATTTCAGCAGGACAGTCAAGTGTACAGCATCAGGACACAGCCAAAGAGGCAATGGGGAATTTAATCCTACAGTTAAATTTGTATTATTTGCAACAGCACAGTTTCGCTGATTTAACAGCATCCAAAACATACTGCACCCTTGATTATATTTGTATAGATACATACGTAGATAGATGAAGCTTAAAAAACAAGATCCTCCATGAGAAGATCCTTCTCAGGAGAGGTTTGTGCCATCTCCTGAGCCTCTGAGCAGCAGGACAGTAGTAGGAGTTAATGCTAACGATGTAGGAGACCAGTCTAGATGCTTTAAGATGTAAAACATTAGATCCAACTCAGACACTTAAAAGCTACCTGCTGCAGAGGGGAGGATCCATATCAGACAGCACTGCAGACACTCACCCTGACACTCCTTAGTTATTAGCCGAAGCTATGTAGGAAGTCTAGAGCAGCCAGAAATGTGTCTTCACCTTATTCGCTTCTTCCACTGCCAGGCCACAGCTGCAAGACTCCACCTACGAGAACTTTGACCGCAGACACGGCAGCAGCCAGACTTTGCCGACAGAAAGAACAGCATCGAGACGCAGCTGAGGAGCTGGGCGATCTCATCTGCACCCGCTCGCACGGTTCCAACTCCCATCTGCTCTGTATAAACATGCCTTTCCCAGTGAACACTAGACTGCTGTTGACTGATGCACAGAAGGTCAAACAGGCCTTGCAGGTGCATGTTTTCCATCCCTGATGCTGCTTTATAAGCAAGAGAAGCCTTTAAAGGGAAGACAGATGAAAGAAAAGAGAAAACAAAGAGGGATGGATCTGGAAGAGCAGAAGAACATCTACGTAAGACACCAGTTCTAACCAACCTGTCTGTTTTTAGCCCATATCAGATAGTGTTTAGCAAGCAGATAACACTCTGCCATTTTCTCACATCTTTTTGCTTTGGCATTTTTCAAATGTTACTTCAAAAAGCAGTTTCCACCACTCTAGCTGTCAAACCACATGCAGCTTCCTAGAGCCGGCAAGTGAGGTATTTTCCTGTTTCAAATACCAGCTGTGGAAAAAAAAATGCTACTGGAATTTTGGGGGTGGGGTGGGGTGCATGTGTATTATTTTTATTATTCCTCAACTTCCAGAAAAGTTTATTTAAGAGTTTAAAGAAAATCTTATCTTTCAAGGAGTCCAAGCAAAAAGGAAAAGAGTTTTTCCAAAAGCTGGTAGAGCTGAAAGCAAGACATGCAAAGGGTGGTCTGTATTGTAACTCTACTGCAGCTCCTACTGCTCATGTGCACACACAAGCAGAATCTCAGAGCTTTGTGACAAATATGCTGTGAAAAATGTTTCAATAAACTAAATTGGCTTTTTTTCTTAAAAAAAAAAAATTGTTTCTAAACAGTCTCCATCTCTGTTTCATGAAAAAATTCCTTTAAGGCCTGACTACGCATCTCTTAAATTCTTCTGAGATGAAGTCAGTACTACAAAATCACTGGCCATCCACAGACAAGTCTCTAACCCAAGAGTGAACGTTCTCCAAGACCAGGGGAATAGACGCAGCTTACAGTACAAGATGATGCAAGTCAGCCAGGAGTCTTGGTCAGGCAAAGGTCCAGGAGAGGGCTGTGAAGGGCAACGGTTTGGCATAGAGAAGGAGGAGAAAGAATGAAAAAAGGAGTGACAAGAACCTACTTTCAGGTTTATATCACTGCACTTGATGCTCTGTGCAATCATTCCCGTACAGCAGCTCCAAAATTCTTCTCCTAATGATGCTGCTTCTGGTAGTAACCACCACTGGCCAGGAGCCCAAGCTGCTACTGAATTACCATCAAGTCTGTGCTCCTGCTTGCAAGTTCACCCCCAGCCTGGGAATTATTAAAGTTCCCTTCTTCATAACATCTGCACTGAGAAAGTAAAGTGCAACTTCAAATGACATGGCCAGAGTAACAAGGGGAAAAAAAAGGAAAGAAAGAAATTCTCCAACTAAACTGCATGAATTATCCAAATGGCACAATTGTTAAGTAGTTGACATTCAAATTTCATCTCCTTCCACTGCAATATACAGTGCTAAAAACAACACAAATCTCAGTTTTCCTTCTGAAATTACCTGGTAACATTTATGATGTGAACAAGAACACTGCAGTTTAGGGTAGGAGGGAGGGTGGGAGATGGTGGGACTGTGAAAGTCTTTCCAGAAACACTAGAAGAAACAAGAAGTCCATCTGTTGGGCATCATTTTGAGATTAAGACCCCAAGCTCTGGAGTTCACATTTATGACAGAGAACTGCCAGTGAGTCTGTTAGTTCATAAACTGCTCCCCTGTATTTGAGGAAAGCACAGGTTCAGACTTCTACCACTACCATGCTCTCTGAGAAGTCAGCAAAGATTGGTTTGTGGGTGACACACACAGCATAAGCAGTAGCGCATGGTCAATCCTCCCTACTTCTTAGGACCTACCATAGTATTATTCAGAGAGTACTTTAACCATGATAAAACAAATAATTTTCATCCCAGTTATTAGACTGAGAAATGGGAAAAAAGTCAACAGCACCATATCTATTACATTTTAAGCTGTAAGCTGCAAGCTGCTGAAGAAGCTGTTTCAGTGGTCAAGACAAACAGACATGACGATGGTGTCAATGGTGTTTGCTGACAGCAGTGACCCCAGCCTGGTCCGGCCCTGCCCACCAGCAAAGGCCTCAGCAAGAACGTTGTACCACCAGCACTGGAGGCATAGTTTTCCGATACTTCCCTCCACACCACCAGCCTTCCCCTCATTTGGGATAAATACCAAATTCTGCAGTCTGGGTCAGCTGTGAGTGCTGAAAGAACAGAACCAGTGCATCACTCTGCGGTCACATCACCACAATGGTCTGGCAGATTTTGCCAAGACAGAGAAGCATTATTTCTGCTATTACATATAGATGAGGTTTCTCCTGGGCTCTGGGCACAAAAAAAACAGCAGGCTGTTGTATCATGTATTAAATCCAGGATGTCAAAGAGAAGAGTCTCCAGACCTCCATCAACTGAGCAATTGCATGGCATTCCCCCATCATACTTTCATCTCCAATAACAATTACGTATTACCTGATATGGATTCTTCCAGTAAGTTGAAAATAGCACGGCTTTTGTCACAAATTACTTGATTTCTCATTTTTATTTTGCATGGTCTTTGCAGACATAGCATGTTATAAATACAACATTTGTAAAAACTCAACAGCTGAAACAACATCTCATTTTGAAAGTGCATTTCAAAACACACATATTTCTGACTTCTTCACATTTTTATGCAACTGATCAACAACACTGAATCTAATAAAACCAGTGCTTTTAAGTCTTTGGGGGGAAAAAGGCAGCAGAATGTATTCTTCCAGGTGTGAATTTTCCAAAAGCCTGTCAAAAAACATGCTGCATCGATATCTGGTTAATATACAGAGGGATGTACATACGTGTGTGTGTATATATATATGTGTAGGCTCGCAGATAGAGCAAAGAACTCTAAGACCACATTAGGATGAAGGTGATCTAATGACCCAGCTGGCATAGTTAGCAGAATCTGTTGAGAAGAAGGTGGTGATTTGTTCTCCAGCACCAGAACCACCGTTAAGAGCAACACTTCAAAGCATTATTGACCAGACAGTAGGTAGCACATTTACTTCCCCTAGTGACCAGAACTAATATTTTAACATGTAATCATGTTCTAAACATAAAGGCACAATTAATGGAGGAAAAGAAGAAGCGATCATTGTTCTTTCATAGAGGTGTACAGATTGGGACCGCAGGACCTTGGGCCACCACCGACAGATCAGTGATAAAAGGGACATTAGACAAGCAACTCGGGGAAACTCACCTTCCACTTTCCCTGAACAAAAGTGCATCTTATGATCAGACAAGGCAACAAAACCAGTGATCATTCAGCTGAAACAACAGATCTACAGGCTCATGGTTCATGCTTTGGCAACAGGATTTTAACAAGTGATCACCAAATTTAACACAAGGTACCTTTTCACAGCGTCATCTAAAACCCTGTTATGTCATGCCCAGCTAGGCAGAATAAACTTAAGTGGTGGGTGTCCATTTATTAAGTCAATATTTCCTAAACAACCAGACTTTCAGAATTAAGGAATCCTATCCAACGTGAACATAACTGACTACTCCCCTCCCAGACACTGGGCATCCAGAAAATCTGTCTCTGGATTTATATCACCTGACCTAAAAAGAACTTGGCTAGAAATTACTTGCATTTAAACAAGCAATATGGATGCAGACTCACTAATATTTAGAAAAATAGGAAAAACCGAAGTTCTTTAGTTCAAATTTTAGTTTGTATTTACAGAAGTGGGAGAAAATTGTAGGCATGCCTTTCAACTACAGACTTCTGTGGGATAGCAAAAAAGCCTTTCAACTACAGACTTCTGTGGGATAGAAAAGAAGGCAAAATACAAAATACTAGCTTTCCAAACATAGGGATTTCATGAGTCTCCAGGCACACACTCACGCGAGATTCAGAGGCATCCTGGTTAAGAAAGTCAAAACCTCTTTTATACACAATCCTCCACTGACTTGGAACTGGCCTGAGCAATGACAAGTTGGAAAATAAAAAAGGCACAAAGCAAAAACTTAAGATACTACAGGATGAGCTTCGCTGTCTAATGGTATCCTCCTCTCAGACATGCACCACTCACAGGAAGATATTCAAGTGTTTTCAGTCAACAAAAACAAAGCAATTCCACAGGCCTACAAATCAAAAGAAAAGAAAGAAAACCTCAAAGAGCAGAAAACTTGCCAGTGTGCAATCCCCATTCATGTTTCTGAGTTAAAGTGGCACTCAGAAAGGTAAAAATTACTTGTGCAATAAAGACATTAAATGTAAACCACAGTAATCAACATGGCATGATTCTGCGAGCTCAGTGCTGCTATCGTATGCTGTCCAAATAATGCACTTCTGGATACAGAGTGTTAACAAGGAGAGCCAAGAGATTATTGCCATCTCGAAGACAGTGTTCTGGATGCTTGATGAACTGGGAAGCCTGGGAGAGTTGCTCTTGATAATCCATATATTGTTTGTTTGATGCCATAGATTCAAGAGCATTCAGTGCCTATAGATACAAGGGAAAATTCCATTAGCTGTGTGTACTTCTGTCCACAACAAACCAGTTCATGAGCCACCATGCGCACAATTCCCCTAGTAGATAAGGATCTTCTAGAGAACCCAGAGTATTCTGAACAAAACATTTGTAAAATACAATCACATAACAGTGTTTCAAGTCAACTCATATTTTTCGAGCTGTTCTCTCCGAGATCAACACAACTGTTCTACCAAGGCTTGCCAGGATTCTGTAACCCAAATATTGTCAAATACTTACTTCATGACTGCAAAACATGGTTTCAAAGAAATTACACCGCACTACAAACTGCAACACACTTAACTATTCATTTCAGATTTATGCTATGAACATCTTGACTTTCATAAAAGTATTATCTTGCTCACATTAATAATATCACAGAGGCAACGTTAAGTGAGACATTATATGTAAGATAGCCTATGCGGGCAGTATCAGCCAGGGCAAATGCTGGAATTATGTCTGAACAAGTTTCATTCACTTCTTAGAGAAGCAAGTTGTACCAAGTAAGTTACTTTGCTTTGGTTTCTAATCAACTCCTCCTTCCTCTTCTCATGCACTTACTGGAACAATAATAATGGTTAGCACACATGCTAAAGAAGGAACGTTTATTTGTCATAGGGCTTTTAAGTCCTGATCTCACATAAACAAATGTTAGTGTGAACACAGCCCTTCTTTATCACTGAAAAGCAGTGCGATCACAGAAGCATTGTTTTTTCCTGTTTGTTTCAAATTCCTTCTACCTGCTATGTCCCAAGGTTTCTGAACTCAGGGTTTACAGACATAAGTTCATCTGCACCTTTTCAGTGTATAAGATTAGAAACTGATGCCTTCATATTAACACAGAATGCTGTATAAACAGTTTTACCTAGGATCACTTTAGGTTAGGGCTCAGACACACAGTCCAGCTACCAGAGTTCAGCAAACTTGCATCATCACCTGGCCTATGCTGCAGCTGGCCTCATCTCAGGCAAAGGGTGTTTTGATGCAAAATAGTACACAAGTTTGTGATACACTCGCTTCCCCAAGAAGGCAAAGCTATTTCTGAAATTCATTATTTAGAGCTAGATGTAAAGCAGTAGCAAAAAAAAGATCAAGGGCACTCAGCACTAAATAAAATCAACAAGTTGAGAGCAGGATTTAGCTTGAAGAAATGCTCTTATCAGCGTCACCCCACAAGCTGAGCAAGCACACAAAGAGAGCATGTCAAGAAGCCAGCAACTGGCGCACACTACCTGCTGTGCCTTCTGCGACAGCTTCGGCTCTGACCCCGCTTTCAGGCGGACTTGACTTTCTGCAGGAATCTGCACCAAGAGGAAGGCAGACAAACTGCGGGCAACCACCCGAAACCTTGCACAGAGAGAAGGACAGAGAGAGAAGGTAGTAGCAAGTTTGCAAGTCCTCAACAGCAGATAAACTGGAAATTCTAACCCATGAGATATCTCTTGCATGAGGACATTTTTAAATGCATTAGAAAAAAATAAATCACTTTAATATATACATAATAGGATATCATACATACTAGAGGATACAACAATACCATACATATGAAATGTTACATGTATTCCAAGCTCAGCTGGAGCCTTGAGGTCCCATCTGACATAGCCCTTCATTTCACTGTCTTTGAAACATCCTTATCGCCCAAATCAAAGCATGAGTTGAACAGAACTAAGACTTCAGAGCAATTTCAACAGGATTGCATCCCAGAAGGTCTTTATAAACATAAAGTTATGTTTAGGTACTGTGTTGAATTGGTGTTACACAAACATTTATGCATTTTTTCTTGGCATTCCTTCCACGGTGAACTTGATTTTAATACCTACCAACCAAACTTGGTGTCTATCTTTAGATGAGAAAGCAAATACCAAGCGAGCACATATTTCTTTGAGCTTCTCTTCACATTTCCAATGCTTCAAGGTGAAGATGTAAAAGGCAACAAGCATGTGATCATGCAAAATTCTTCTGACATCAACAGGAACAGTATTATACAGACCAGGTGAAAGTACTTTCATGAACAGTCTCCCTACAAATTTCACTGAAGTTGAACCTTAAGCCAGAATCACAACTGCATTTTCTTTCCTTTTCCACCACAAACTTTGCAGAAGTTCATATCCACTACTTACACAGATTCAAACACTTGCTACAATTTTTCTGTGATGGGCTCGAACAACTTTATAGATTCGGGGACAGCCTAGATTCAGAACATCTTTTGACATTGCACCGTGAGTCTGGGTCCAGGCTGCAGCTTTTTTAACATGACAACTCAAATCAACTAATTTACCGCATCTTCAACCCTTACCTGGGTGACAAAGGAGATCTCCTGCCAAGCCCAATAGCACCAAGTATTCCAGAATTCAGTCTCTCCTCAGCTAGCTGACTCTGCCTGCTTTGGATTGACAGCAGTGTCCGAATGACAGATTCAATCAGAATGGTGTCGTCTTGCTCCATCTGAATCAAGGATAATTGCATGGCTTTGTGCCACCAAAGAAACAGCTTTGCCTCTTCCTTTGCTGAGCTTTAGGCGAGATTTAAAGAATAAAATTTAAAAAATACATAAATATACACATTAAAAAAAGTCAGATGCACACGTTAAGAAGTCTGTATCTCTCCCCATTAGGGCCACGAAGAATGCAGACAGTTAATTAACGACAGCTAACCTTGCTATATGAGGATAGCATAACTATACTACCCCACCAGTTATTATACTGCTGTAACTGCTGTTGTTATGGATTTGATGCAGACATCAGTTAGCAGGTTTTAAGGGCTTGTAAGAGGACAAAAAAAACAATGGTTCCTTTTAAGCCTTACAACTGAGAATAAATGGTACTGCAGCCGTAAGTGGGTTTAAACTTGTCTAAGACTTAGTCTAAAAGGAATGAAGCTGTATCTCTACTCGTTTTCTTTTTTTATTTACTTACCAATAAAACACTTTAGGAAGCACTAGCTGTTGTTTCCACAACAACTTAGACTTTTAATATGATCTTCTAGAAAAGGAAACTTTGAAGTTTTTTGTTGAGCAAAGCGCAAAGTGAAGTTCCCCCTATGATATTTTTAACCTTTCCCCAA
Source organism: Himantopus leucocephalus (assembly GCA_003993805.1). Classification (NCBI taxonomy): domain Eukaryota; kingdom Metazoa; phylum Chordata; class Aves; order Charadriiformes; family Recurvirostridae; genus Himantopus; species Himantopus leucocephalus. The sequence continues at coordinate 2,301,790 of RSEF01000031.1, forward strand.
ACAGTTTGCAGTTTAAGTTAACAAGCTCAGATTTTCCACATAAAGCATCAGCACGAGTTTCCTGCATCAGACCATCCTCACATCACTCCACCCAGTCATTTCCCATCCCAGGCACCCTCAGCTTTGATGTTTAGAGCAAGGTTTAATTTGCCGTGTATGGTGGCTTTGCTGTTGCTTTTACGCTTTGGCAATCAAATTACTATGGCATCTACAACAGTGAAATTCTTTGAATTTCAAGAAACAGTGGGAACATACATTTTCCAAAAATGTTTTTTTCATGGCAAATATGAACATTATCAACATTAAAACGGAGAAACATTCACCATGTTTGCTAAATTCTGTCCATCTCAGCAGGAACTGTAAATACAGTTGTTATATACTTTAAGCATTATCATTTTAACCGCAAAGCTACCCATCCATTCCCCCCAGAACCCTGTTATCTAATTAATTTGTTCTACAGCGATACAGCACCCTAACTCTGGATGCCCCACCACATTCACTGGGTTCAGATTTGGTTCAGAGCTGCCGACAGTCAGCATTGAGCAGCTTTGAACACCAGGTCTCCCAGTGTCAAACTGATCATTTAGTACATAACTCATCCCACCTAGTGGACATTCTGGAAAATGTAATCCATGGCAATTTAGGGTTTGCTTAAAGTAATTTAAATTGAGTGCAAATCCAGCCATTGAAATCAAGCTTCTCTGACTGAAAACTGACCAAAACTGCACCAAAAGTGTTCAATTAAGTAAAATTCTCTCTTCTGTTTAACCAAAACAACTCTTAGTGTTCACTTCAGGGTTGGGCAGACTTCATAACAGCGGATATAGAAGGACCAGCCATTTCATCCAGCAGCCTGGTGATATTAACCTAATTAGCTTGGCCACGCAATTATACCAGTTACACAAGTACAGCCTTATTTAAAAGCTAAGGCAGATTCGAGGCCTTGACTTAAAAAAGTCAAGCAGGCCAAGGGAAGTGATTCTGCCTCTCTACTCTGCTCTTGTGAGACCCCACCTGGAATACTGCGTCCAGCGCTAGAGCCCTCAACATAAGAAGGACATGGATCCGCTGGAGCAGGTCCAGAGGAGGACTGTGAAGATGATCAAAGGTGTGGAGCACCTTTGCTATGAGGACAGTCTGAGAGAGTTGGGGTTGTTCAGCCTGG
>RSEF01000031.1:2315274-2333177 GCA_003993805.1 Himantopus leucocephalus
TGGAGGTGTTTAAAAAAAGGGTAGATGTGGTACTTGGGGATGTATGGTGTCCAGGTGTTGCTGTGACTACAGCAAGCATGTGTTAGTGGCACTGTAAGGAGTAAGTTGCAATTTAAAGGCACAATCTGATGGACAAAGCACAGAAGAAGGGGAGAGTGATGTTGAAATAAACTGATTGAGGTGGTCAGTGGCTGTATCCTGCTAATGCAAATTTTTTACTGGACCTGCAGCATTCCCAGCTTCTTTTAATGTTTCCTAGTTGGCTGACTTCTTGTAGAGGCTAGCCTCTTGTAGAGTGTTCACCTCCCCTAACTCCCCAAGAAATCTCAGCGTTTTGCGATGGATGGTTGACAAAACTTGCAGGCTGACCCAGAAGCATACCAGCATGATTTCTTAGCAGATGTGCCCTCTGTTCAGCGATAACTCTTGCATCACATGCATAGGCAGACAGCAACTTGTTATCTGAGCCCTTTGGACTTGTCAGAAGCTGCTCCATGCCACCTTGCATGCTTCTCCACTGACCGCCGTGTCAAACTGCTGTGATCAGAGCATCCATCTGGTCCTGGGACGTGGTGATGTGCAGCCAGGCTGCAACACAGCTGGAGATGGGCAGGGCAGAGCTCATGCTTTCTGGTCCCACGTTTGTCGTGGAGGACCTCCCCAGTGAGCTTTTTTGTGTGGCTGTACCTGCGCTGATAATGCAACCGCTTATTTAAGGACCAGAGTGGAGCCAGTTGTTCCCTCTCCCTCCCTTTGGGTCTTAATTCCAGCTCCAAGGTTTTCTACTTCAATTACTTCAGCGGCATGTGGAAGTCCTGCCCCTAGTCCTTTGAGTGTGCCAATCTGCACTTTTGACACAAAAGCCTTATGTTTTGTCAAATCTGGCACTCTTCCACAAAGGGATTAGGGCTGGGAGGTGAAGCTGGGAGGCCAGAGGAATTTTCCCTTTGCCTGGTCTCTGCCAGCTGAGCAGGAGAAAGCTGAGCTGGGCTGAGCTTCTTGAGGAGCCGCTACGGGCTGCCAATCTCCCCTGTCCTTCTGCTTCATCCTCACTGAGCTGGAGGGGGGGAAAAATAGCAGTAGGTACACCTATAGTGCAAGGAAAGTGGGAGGGATGGAGGGTGTCTAAATTAGACGGCATTCCTGTGGGTGACACTGATCCCACTTCCTGGCATTGAGTGCTGCTGCAGAACACGGTCAGAACTGCGTCAAGCTCCTGCTGATCCAATTTGAATGTCTTGAGGTTCAGTTGCTCGCCTGGGGTGTTTGCTTAGCCCCTTACAAATCCTCCTGACCTGGGAAACTCCCCTGCCTGCCACATCATCGCTTCAAGGTCTTGGGCCGTTCCATCATCAAAGCTGCAGTGGTGAATGGATGGAGCAGCACCAGAGGTGCTGATGAGCCCTTGCTGCCTTTGGTGAACGTCAGCTAAAGAAAGTTAAATGCATATTTGGGTAATTTTCTCCTAGTGGCCAATTACTGTATGAAAAACATAGCATGCATCTGATTGTGGGCAGAACATCATGGATGGAAGAAGCAAAAGGAAGCATCTCTCTAGTAACTTGTTGTCTGTTGACTTCTGCAGTCACATCCATGTATTGAGATGAAGAACAGTTCTGATGTCCCAGGCATGTGTGTTTCTGTCCCTACTGCTGCCTGTACAAAGCTTCTGCCGTGACCGGGAAGAACTGGGTTTGGGACATCTGCGGACAGGCAGGGATGTGGTATGTGTGACTTTGCCCATACAAAGGTAGGTCAAAGCCATTGAGAGAATGAGCCTGAGGCTGTGGTAATGCTAGTGCCTGCCTTCTCCAGGCAGCACTGGGCTCAGGATGGGGCAACTGTTTATTATTGGCTTTACAGTGGGGTTATTTCATCTCAGCACTGGGCTTGGTCCTAAGCTTAACCCCCGGTGTAGATACAGCTGATTTCATCACTGCTTTGCCCTGAAATGCTTGATGTGGCCATTCAGAGCGGCAACCCTAAGAGACCTTTGACTCGCAAGGGATATATACGGACTTGCTTAATGATAGCAATGGAAAGTTTTAGGACTGAACTAATGCTTGTCAGACCCAAGTAAACTTACCAACCACTGACTGCCCTCCCCTCCCCTGGCCATCCTGTCATCCAAACAAGCACGGAAGGGCTGGTGTCTGTGTGACGCTGGGATTAGCCTGAGCAAGGGGGTGAGCCAGCTGGCAAAACAGAGACACTAAACCTGTCCTTTAGCCTAATCCGAATGACGTGTCTGATTAAAGGCACTTGAAGTGCCACCAGAAAAGAAGTCCCTGCCCACCCTTCCTACTGGAAGTGAGCCTGTGAAGATTTATGTGCTCCGTCTTTCCCTGCTGAATGAGCGCGGCTGGTGATTTAAGAGATTTATGCTCCTTTAGCTGTAGATTTTGTAGCCCATCTGTGGGATGAGAGAAGCACTCCCTTACGCTGCAGCTTGGGAAGGAGTGTGGGCTGTTTATATCCATCAGTCCACACACTATCCTGAACTTTCCCATAACAGAAGGTTCTTGGCCAGTGAAACAATGGAGCTGATGCATGCTCTGAGCTCTGGCCACCACCACCTCCGTGCTGTCTCACTTCGCAGACTCAAAGCAGATTCAAAAGCTTAGACTTAGATCTGCAACAATGAAAAGAAACACATCTCTCTAGGATGTGCCTCTGGAGAATACCTCTCTACCTCTTGTTCTTGCTCACACTTTGCCTTGCCTGAGATCCTGCACCCAACCTCTTTAGGCTGCAGTGTACTGTGGCATCTTCTCTCAGTAACATTCCGTTCTGTTGTCCTTTGTCGTTCCTGATGTCTGATACTCTGTAGTGTTTCGTTGAGCCAAATGCAAAATGTAACTGTAATGTTGGTTTGTTTGTTTTGTTTTGTTTTTTTAACTTTGGTGCCCCAAGCTGTCCTGCACCTGTAATGTGATTAACGCCTGGACTGTTCAGCCCACTGTTGTAAGTGAGCCCTTGCTCACTGGCAAACTTCAGCTGAGCTTCTCCTCTTGGCATTATCTGCCACTGTACAGCTCCAGAAGCACTTTGACTGCCCCTCAGCTCACCCACCTGTGTCAACCACAGGTTTTCCATCCTGCGTGGGTGTGTTGCCATCATGCTTGCTCTTATATATAGCCCACTGTGTTTGGAAGTGATGGCTTTCAAGGGTGGGTGGAATGACTAGAGGAGACTACCGCACCATCTAATCTGACCTGGTGTGTAACTTCTAGTATAACATAGGTTGTTTCCATCAACTTGCTTCTCAACTGAATTCCAAAACTTGGATTTGACCTAGGTACGGAAATACCGTATGTATTAGGAAGGCGTGAGGGAAGGTGCAGTGCCCACAGCCCCTGCCTGGCCGCACTGGGTAAGCATGGGAGGAAAGGTAAGTTGCAGATGAGAAGCCAAGCCGTTGAGCTAATAAATGAGGCAAGGGTGAGTGATCATTCTTTCCAATGAACTGTGTCCAGAGGTAACATTTTCCGACAGCGTTGACCTGATTGTCCTGGGATTGTCTACATTGCAGTTAAATCTGCAGCTGAGTCATAGGCAGAGGCAAGTGTGTTTTAAGGGCATTGTAGACACTTTTGCCTTTAAGGGGACCACGGCTAATAATTTTTGTAGGTAGCTCATGACCTGTATGAAAGGCAGGCAGTGTAGGTACTATGAAAAGAGGAGACCTTTACTTGAATTCTTGGCAGAGCCTGTCAGTGCAAGATTCGGACAAGAGGAAATGGCCTCAAGTTATGCCAGGGGAGGTTTAGGATGGATATTAGGAGAAAGTTCTTCACCAAAAGGGTTGCCAAGCACTGGAACAGGCTGCCCAGGGAAGTGGTGGAGTCACCATCCCTGGAGGTATTTTAAAGATGGGTAGATGTGGTGCTGAGGGACGTGGTTTAGTGGTGGTTTGGCAGTGTTAGGTTAACAGTTGGACTCAATGATCTTAAAGGTCCCTCCCAACCTAGATGATTCTATGATTCTAAGATCAGCTCCTTTCTAGCTGGGGCAGGAATTAGGTGAGATAAAGGCAGCAACTTTCTTTGCCCTGGTGGAGTGACCTGTCTCTGGAAGAGCCAGGAGAAGGAATCACTTTTGCTGTCTGTGGCGGAGGCTCCCCAGAAGGCAGGTTGAAGATGGGGTTGTGTTGCTTATTTGGGGTTGTTCTTCTAGAGTTCAGTTTGCGTAATGGGTGTGGTATTTTGATCGATGCAGGCATCAGAGCTAAGTAGGACTTACTGATAAAGTATTACTGCCTGTGTGTTTACTCTTTACCTTCACCTCAAGAAACATTTCTGGTAGTAAATGGAACATTTAGTGGCAATAAATGGCAAACTGTTTTGAGTACATTTCTAGCATGCTCAATCCTACCTTGAAATCACACCACTTGCACGTGCCTGTGCTGGTAGGTGCCCCAAACTGGTAATTTCTCTTTCTGTGTTGTCCGTACTGGGATCTGCTGGGTTGGAAGGTCCCAGTGATGGAAGTGCCAGGAACAGACATGTGAGTTGTAGCATATAAAGGCATTTACTTTTGCTTCCTTTGGTCTCTGATAACACAGAAGTGTTTCCAAAGAGCCAGTGGTAACACTTTCAGGCCAGTGTAACCTTTACTTAATTGCACTATTGCTGTAACCTCGTATAGCCCTTTAGATACCAAGTGAGATAAGGCCCCTGCCTAGGGGAGCTCACACTCATTAGCAGTGATGGATTTTGACATTGACTCGTGGGATTAAGATCAGAGGCTGATAACGCGGAGGAGAAGTGTTTTGGGGAGTGCATTGTTCTTATCAGTTCTCACCACACACGGGGTTGAAGCAAACAATAGATCAATTTACATCACTTAATACACCCTGCTCACAGCCATGTGTGCAAGTGGCTGTTGACTCACCAGCAGGACCTTGTTGAAAGCTCAGTGTTCCTGTCCAGGCAAGGTTAGAAAGTGAATTTGCACCAGAGGAGGGAAGCTGCTTGACACAGAGGTAGCAAAGTGAGGGAAGCTGAGGAAGCATGGTGGGAAAGTGGGGTGAAGAAGAGATGCAACTTGGAGTTGGGCAAAGGCAATGCTACAGTGCTGGAGAACAGCAGAGGATGGCCCTTCAGTGAGGTGGACGTTTCCGTACAGTCATTTCTCTCCTCTCCAATCTTGAACTCCCTTTATGGCTTGTGACCTTTGGTCATGGTCCCTTTTGCAAAGAGATTGCCTTAAAGCACAGTAGGATGGAGTCAGGGCATCAGCAAGATGAAATTTGGTCATGCTGCAGGGTAAATAAAATACTGGTAGTCTAGAGCTGGGAATTGAGTAAAGCAGGCAGGGAGGGGAATGTGCTGGTTAGGAGTGGATGTGATGAATGGAATGAGCAGTTAATGGCACTTCTTGGCAGGCAGGGCAGGAGGCTTTCTCACAAATCTCTGCTTCTCACGTGATGTCCTTGAAGACCTTAGCTAAGTTAACTAGAGAGGTTCTGCAGTCCCTGAAGGCAAACTCTTCCTGGGGTTTCCACAATCTGTTGGGTCGGGTGTGAGCTTATCTTGATGTATTTGAAAATCACTGTGCCTTATTACAGTATGTCCTTAAGTACCTGAAGATTTAAAAATACATGACCCCAGATTGCCCATGTTGTAGTTTCCAGCAGTAAGAGGGGAAAGGAGGTTTCCGTTTCTGTTAGGGAGCTGGGTGACTACGGCCATCCACGGGTAGGCTTTCAAGGAGTAGACTGCAGGTGACTTTGTTGTAGAAATACAGAATAGTTTGGGTTGGAAGGGTCCTTTAAATTTCATCTAGTCCAACCCCCTCTGCAATGAGCAGGAAAATCTTCAACTAGATCAGGTTGCTCAGAGCCCCGTCCAACCTGACCTTGAATGTTTCCAGGGATGGGACGTCTACCAGTTCTCTGGGCAACCTGGGCCAGTGTTGTCATACAGATAGGTTTTGATCTAGCCCATGCTGATGAAATAGAACCAAATTCATGTAGGCAAAATGCGTTACTTTGTTACAAATAATCATGCTTTAGAAAGATTAGCCTGTGATTTAGCCAGGGAAAGAAGAACAGACACATGCATCCTCTGAGGTGCAATCACTCGTTTGCCTGTCTGGCTTGATTATTTTGAATAATCAGACCTTTGGCCCTTTTTCTCTGAGTGTATAAATGACTCTCAGTTATCCTTTGAAAGCTTTTGGATGGGTTCCCAGAAGAACTTAAATCCTGGATGGTTTCGTGACATGTCTGCAAGCAGCTGTCTTCTCCAGCCCTGGTATGTGGTTACCTCTCCCATGATCAGGCTATACGTATTTGAGCAGAACACGGACAATCCCATGTGTCTGAAGTCAGAGCTATCTGGGTGCATTTCTTCCATTGCTTGCTCACGGCTTCATCTAAAAGCACAGGTTTCTGCAAGTCTGATAGCCATCATTCTTTGAAAGGACAATGGAACAAATGAACGTGCAAAACTTGCCGGCGTGATTATCGGTCACATCGCAAATGGGCCTCTGTTACCTCCTTGGCTTTATTACGTAAATCTGTAACATACAGGTTAGCAGCCTCCTCTGGGAGAAGGATTGTTGTAAGGACAATGTGCCTTTCCTGCACGGCATTCTTGCTAACATTCCTCCTCTGCTATCGTAGGCTTCAAAAGTCCTTGGTCTGCCGTGTGCTGTAGCTTGAAGGGTGGCACTGGTTTTGCCTGGTTGGTCTACATGAGTCTTGTGGATTCCTGCTTGTTTGCAGAATTGCCACCCTGGGAGGCAGCGAAATGCTTACAGCTGTGATTTTTCAGCTATACTGGAAAGGAGTTGATAGGTGGTTTGACTTGCTGAGAAAGGACCGTTCCACAATGTCCCAGCAGAGTTTAGGCTACAGCTATGAATACTGCATCCCTCCTGTGTAATTGTGTAATTCCTTCTTTGGCACCTGCTGCTCCTAGTTTTCCTTGTGCTGAAGATGAGAGACAACATCATTTTCCAGGGGGAAAGGTTTTCTTCTGGGATTTTCATTGCATGCAAAATATAAAACAATAAACATTTTTGTACTAAAAAAAAAATGCTTTTGGTATCCAGTGGGGAAAGTGTGGAGATGTCAATCCAACTGAGCCCATTTCTCAAGCACATTTGGTGTAACATATTTCTGTGACACACATCCACTTCTTTTTACCACATCTGCAAACATCTCAGGGATAAGGATAGATCTCCCTTTTTGCTCTGTTCCTGCTATTCTGCTCTTAATCCCCAGCATGACTTTCAGTTCACAACATCTGTCGTTTGGTATGTTAGTGGGCATTTGCTCTTTCAAAACTAATCTAGTTCTTCTCTCTGCTTTGTATCAGCTTTCAACTTTGGCTTAGTAAAATAAATAATTATAATGTGGAAAATTCATCCCAAAGCTGTATCACTCGAGTTTTGGCTAAATGTAATCTCATGCCCCTTTGTGTAAAGTCCCCACTATGTTTCGGATGGGCTNTTTTTTTTTTTTTTTTTTTTTGGTCTTTTCCAGTTAAATTAATGTAGTCAAACAGTGTCTTCTGTATCTTGTGGCTGAAGGGTGATCAAACGGTATGTAATCTGCCCACACAAAACCTTTACTGAATGCCTCTGTAATAGTTTTGTTGCTGTCCTCGCCCTCTGGGAATGCTGCTCTTGTACCTGGACGGAGCAAGTCTCTGGTGCTCTGGACTCTTGCCGGGTCACATGTCTTTCGTCATTATCCACCCCACAGAGATGAAATCCTGTGCCCGTAGGTGTTTCAGGAGAGAAACGAATGGTATGTACTTTCCAACAAGCTGCTGAGGGCAGCAAGGTTTGAGTGAACTCCAGCGAGGGTCCTGCTCGTGGATGCCTATGGATGGACAACAGCTGCTGTGTCAGGAACATGGTTGCAGAACAAGCACCCAAGCACCCACCCCAGAACGAGCTCTGGTAGCAACTGGAGGATGTTGTGGCTAAGGATATTCGAGGGTTAGTGAATCTGAAGTGTTTGGTGCTGGAGAAGCTAGAACACTTCCCCAGAGGGGTTGGTGGCCATGTCCATCACTAACAACACACTGAGCAAACCAGGAATGGGGACATGGAAAAGGGAGCGAAGCCTCAAAGAGCCATTCACAGTGGCATGGCCAATAAGAGAAGGGGTTTCTTGGAGTGAAGGGCAGAAGTTCAATATCCCCTTAGGGGACGTTTTTTTTTTTTTNGTTTTTTTTTTTTTTTTTTTAAACTTGCAGGTCTTCCAACTTACTGCTGTGTTCCTTATCTCTTGGATAAAACTTGGGTTTGTTACACATAGCAGGCTTGCTAGCTGCTCACGGTGCCTGGCAGAAAAAGTTACACACAGAGGTGCATCTTGTTGCTAAGCCACCACCGCACAACACTTGCTGTTAAGTGGGATTTCTCTCCAGGGAGGGAGAGTTTGTATTTTGAAGATATTCTGTGTGTAGGTGGGGCTGAGTCACCTACATAGTTTAGATAAGGGTAAGTTAAAGATAAGTGATCTGTCGGGTTACGATGAAGTGAATTGGAGACATGTGTCAAGGGGTTTATCATTCTGGATTTTCCTATTCAGTTGAAAACTGCTGCTTTGTATGCAGGGAGTGCATGAACGTAGGGAAGGGTTGTGACTTCCTCTGGCTGAGAGTAAAGCCAGGACATTTCAGGCAGCAGGAGGTGACTGAGGATCCTGCGTTTGCTGTCAGATGCTGCCACTTGCCGTAGGTGTTCTCTGTCATGCGAGTAGAGGAAAACAACAGAGAGCAAAGGGAAGATGGGATTGAGCGGGGAATGCGTAATGAAAACTATATAGCAATTCCAGATACAGGAAGTTTTCTCATTTTCTTGTCCTGCAGACGAGAGGAGGTTCAGGTCAGAGGAGACAGATGTAACACAATTTACTACTTATGTGACCTGTTTGTCATCACTAACCTCATCTACCTTTTTTACCCACACAAACGGTGTTCAGCATCAGGATGGCTAATGAGATGAATGACGGGTTCGCTATGGCTGGCAGAAGAGGTGACAGCATTTCTGTAGATCAGTGGTGAAGAGGCCTTAGAAAGAGGCCCCTTTACTGCTTGCTGAGAGTCCTATTCGTGTTTTAGCATCTCAGCACAAACAAATCAATGTTGTATTTGTTTCTCCCATGAAAAGTTAAAGCCTGGAAAATGTCATACTTGAGTGTGAATTCCATTCTGGTTTTTGAAGAGCAATAAAGACCCATTCCCAGTTTTATTGAGAGAACAAGCATTTTCTTCTTACAAATGATGTTCTTGCTTGCTCCAAATTAATGTGACTTTCCACCTTCCTCTCTCTTTCCTTATGTGAGAAACTAGGGTTCAGAATCGCAACCTGAAACAAAACTAGATGGATTCTGCTCTCCTCCATAGGATCTAACTCCCTAGATTGTGGTGCTATTTATCATATGAAGGCTCAGTTCCTCAAAGGGCAGAAATGCCGTGATCCTCGCTGGTCCATCTCTTAGCCCCCAAGTGCTTTGCTCACGATCCACTGGTATGAGCACGGTACCAAGAGCATCATGGTGGGCATGGACCTTCCTGGATTTCCCCATAGGAAGGCTTTGGGGAAGATGTGGCATAAGTCCCTTGCCCATTCCTTGAGCTAGAATTCAGCCATTAAGCTGTTTCGTGTTATCTCCATATTCTTCCAGTATTCATGACAGAATAGGGTAGAGACTTCAGTCTCTGTTTAAGTGTATACATAATGCAAGATAATTAGAGCATGTAGCAAGGTAGATAAAGGTAGTATATGTCTATGTGGTATGAAGCTGAATACAGGTACCAGTTCAGGATAGAGAAAAGAATACCACTTCTTCCTTCTCTTGTGTGTGTGGGTCTGTGAGCATGCTCTGAGATGCTCATGCTTCCTGCTGGATTAGAACCTTCAGGTAAGTTAAGTGGAAGGAGCACTTCATTCAAGAGGGTTGTTGGCCAGGCACGAGTGGCTCAGGATGCAGATGGTTTTGGACATGTCCAAGAGCAAGGAGCTGTGCATGTGGGGTGGGATCATCTCCCAAGATGATGAACCTACTTGTTGGTGTCTGCTCATGAGTAGTTATCCATGCTTTTGTTGGGATCAGTGTAGTTCTAGTCAATATTGTCCACAGGGTCTAGAGGGTGATTCAGCACACCCTAAAATTGACCCCCACATTTTTCCAGCTGAGTTGCTGTCTGGACTCCATGGATTGCATTGATTTTATTTCCATTGACTAGAGTAGGACTTTAACACTTAATACGCATGTATATGCCAACATGTAGACACCTAAATTTAGTTTTCTTAATATGTGGTCATCTTCTGGACACATAATGGGTAAAGCACAGTTAGGCAGGGGTATTGAGGATCTAATCTTGAATTTAGGCGATCTAATCTTGAATTTAGGCTTAATCTGGCTGTTAGCCAATACAGACTCATGCGGTGTCTCTTGGGAGCTGTTTCACTATGGGCCTAGACCATTTGTGGATGTACACTTACAGCCCAGATTTGTCCCACCTAGCTTGGTTGTCATGAACAGTGCGTGTCTAGTTTCCCTCAGCCCGTTCTGTGTTCAACAGAAAGATAAGCTGCCCCTACCTAACTAGCTGTTTCACAAAGGGTTGTATGATTTTACTGAAGTGCTTCTCTCTCTGCCTTGAATCTCTCTCGCTTTCTCTCTCTCTCTCCATGAATTGTACAAAGTGGTTGTAGCTACCAGACTACAAAGTCTGGCATTTCAACAAGAGTCTCTGAAGTCAAATGGGGTATATCTGGGCCTTACTGGGGCAGTGTTTGGTGAGCGCCAGGCACTGTTATCACAGAGAGCCCAGCAGGATTCAAGCATTGCCTGACCACAGAGAAATCTAAAGGGTAAAGACAGGCAAGACAAGTTGAAAAAGAGGTTGATATATCTTCCTTTTAGAAATGAGAAGGAAAACCACATAGTGTTTGCCCAGTAAGTGTGTAGTCAGAGGCATATGTGTTGGATTCTTATGCAGGGTGTTCAGAACAAAGTCATGTTCCCATCCTGATTTTGTTCAGTATCATTCTTAGAGCTTTATGCACAGATCCTTAATGATAGCCAGGCTGTTAAATTTGTAGCTCACTGGTGTTCTGAAACATTTTTCCTGAAATCTAGGGATGTATTTGCTCTTCCCTGTTCTTTTTTCTAGATGTGTAATTGTCTTGCCCTGCACATTTGGTTGGCATGTGTAGGGTCTTTCATAGACGTTACAACCTCTGCCATACACATGCAGAACGTAACCTGCCAGCGGGGCAGAACGTCCCACCCTGGACATGAGAGTGAATTCCAGCACAACTTGCAATGACAGTGCAGGAAGGGACCAGGGAGGTTACTTCTACTCACATCAGTTTGTAACTTCCCTCCCTGTTTCTTAGAAGATGTATTCAAGTTTTATTATCTCTTCAAGTAACCTACTCTTTCTGTATCTTATAAGCAGCGAATATGGAAATGGAAGGTTTTACGAGATTTAGAGTGGCCAGTTTATCTTTGAATTTTCTTTTCTGTTAGAGTCGTGACCCTTACTTCCCTTCATTTAATTTGTTTTAAAATAATAAAAAAAGGTATTGTCTGGAGACATTCAAAAGATTTTTCTATAAAGTTGAAACTACTTCTCTAGGTTGTCCTACACTTTGGTGTGCATGTATGGTACGAGAGGACAGGCAGTGCAGTATAATGCTGTGAATAGTGCCTTCACCTGTAGCAAATCCTTTGTGTAGCAATGGAGTCCAGAGTGGCTGATTTTCCTATAGAGTATCACATTCTCCCCCACAAAAACTATATACTACAATGTGTTTTACAGCTGCTTTATGTCTGAGGCATCACGACTGTTTGCTGGAAAATTCCACTTGAAAAAATTCCTTCTTTTCCTTCCCAGTGTGCCATGCCAGGGGCATGCTTTTCCTAGTATTATTTCTTTAGTTATACTAATTAGCAAATCTGATCCTTAATCTCCTACTGATCTCAGCCTTTTCCGATTAAACTGATGATAGGTCCAAGAATGTTTAAAGTGGGGGATTTGTAGTTTGTCAGTTTTCCAAGCCCATGGTTCCCACCCATTTTTTTAATCTATATGTTTTCACAGGAGGCAAAAGAAAGGAAAAGACAGATTTTCCTAGAAAGTGTTTGCATTTGAACTCCCAATTTTGCAGTCATGCAGCCTTCTTTTCTCAAAGCTGAACAAACCCAGTTCTCTCAGCCTTTCCTCGTATGGCAGGCTTCCTCGTCCTTTGATCGTCTTGGTGGCCCTCCTCTGGACCCTCTCCAGCCTGTCCACATCTTGTATAATGGGGACCAAAACCGAACACCATGTTCCAAGTGTGGCCTGACCAGTGCTGAGTAGAGCGGGGTAATGACTTCTTCATCCCTGCTGGTGATGCCCTTGTTGATGCAGCCCAGCACCCTGTCGGCTTTCCTTGCCGCAGCAGCACACTGTTCACTCATACTGAGCGTGTTGTCCACCAGGACTCCCAGGTCCCTTTCCACAGAGCTGCTGCCCAGCCAGGTAGATCCCAGCCTGTGCTGCCCTCCTGGATTATATTTTCCCAGGTGCAAGACCGTACACTTGTCCTTGTTGAACTTCACGAGGTTCTTGTTAGGCCACTCTTACAGCCTATCCAGGTCTTACTGCAGGGTTGCTCTCCCTTCTGAACTGTCCACTTCCCCACTCAGTTTGGTGCCATCAGCAAACTTTGTCAGGGCACACTTGATCCATCATCCAGATCACTTGTGAAGATATTAAACATCTTTGGCCCAATAATTGAGTCAGGGTGGCTGGCACCTCCACAGCGCAGGACCTAAATCCCAGCCCATGCAGGACCAAGAGACTGCACTTGCAAAGAGTTAGGCATGAAAGGGTTCTCTCTGATGAAAAGTGCAGGAACGCTATGCAGCAAAGTTGGTTTACTTTGGGCTGAAATGGAATAGCAAGTCAGGAGGGCTCAACCTCAAGGTAGGTCATTTAACCTTCAGAACCCCTTTGCAAGGGAAACATCTTTAAATATTAGCTGGTGTAGGGAGTGCTGAGGAGCCAAGAGAAGTCCACGCTGCCTGCTGATCTGTGTCTAGGCCCTGTCTGGGGGATGCTTGTTGACAAAGGCTGGAGCTGTGCCAGGGCATGTGTGCTGAGTCGAGCAGGGTGGGTGTCTGTGTGCCAGCACATGATCCTTTTCATTTACCGGTATGGATGTAGCCTTTGGGCACCTAAACCCGAGTCTTCTGGCCCAGTTCTATGAAATATTAAGGCTTCCAACTCCTGTTTAAACTCTTTCCATTTCTATGCATGGGAAACTAATTACCTTGGTCTATCTGTGCCTTTGAGAATAAGCAGAGTGAGGGTCTTAAATCGTTGGGGTGTACTTGCTTTGAGAGTTACACTGTTTCCCCATCTCATTCAAAATCCTGAGTAAGCTGAACTGCTGGGAACAAAAAGGGGTTTGCCACCTGAAGGCAGGTTTCCGTGGCAGGACAAAGAGAAAGCATCAGAAGGGTGTTCATTTGTGTCTGACAATTCGCTTGCTGTACTGGTCTTTGCATTGCTTAGACTCTGAGGGAGGGGGAAATAATCAAGTATTTCTTTTGAATGCACAGCCCTGCTTCCTCGTGGCTAGCGTCTTTCTTTGCAGGTGAATTATTCCTAGCTATGGCCAAATTCTGTGTCAATTCTACCCTTCACACTAAATGTCAAGATTCAAAAGATTAGCTAATTATCAACATGAGCATTCTTTATACTGTTTATATTTCACATACAACATGGTAAAACCAAACAAAACCCGCAACAGTCCTGGAGGATCAGATAAAGCAGATTGTACTGTTGCGTGTCACAGAATGACAGAATGGTCAGGGTTGGAAGGGCCCTCTGGAGATCATCCAGTCCAACCCCCCTGCCAGAGCAGGGTCACCTACAGCAGTTGCACAGACGGCGTCCAGGTGGGTTTTGAATGTCTCCAGAGCCAGAGACTCCCCCACCTCTCTGGGCAGCCTGTGCCAGTGCTCTGCCACCCTCAAAGTAAAGAATTTCCTCCCCATGTCTAGATGGAATTTCCTATGTTCAAGTTTGTGCCCATTACCTCTTGTCCTGTCACTGGGCTCCACTGAAAAAAGACAGTTCCCATCCACCTGGCACCCTCCCTTTAAGTATTTGTAAGTATTGGTAAGATCCCCCCAAATCTGAGCATCTAAAATGCTGGTGTGCTGCAGTCATTCCTCCTGCTTTTGGTCCTGCTTCTGCAGCCAACTCTTGGGTCTGGTCCTCAGGTAACCTGGGCTGAACCTTTCCTCCTCGCAGTTCAGCATCATCAAGGGTGTAGCGTCTTTGCTGCACGGCTAAATATTGGCCTCTTCTGAACTTGCTCAGATACTGGTTTGCTGGGGGAAGGGGAAATTAGGGCTGTAGTCCATGTCTTGGTACCACTGCTGGTGTTGTCAGCATGCCCTGGGCTCCATGAGGTAGCAGCACTGCTTTGGGAAGGAAGAGGAGCAGGCTCTGCTGACAAAAATCTGCTGGTCCTTGCTCAGCATCCTGTGATTTCTTGTCTTAAGTTGTCATTCTCACGTTCCCTCCCCTTATCTCCAATAACAAACCCCATGCTAGGAGGTGTGTGGCTGAAGCCAGGGCTACTGGGCAACTGAACCACTGCAGAAAGGACTCGGGGGCAGGAGACACACCAGTGTCAAATGGCGGAGACTGGGGCAGTTGCTTGGTGTGGAACTGGGAGTCTCAGTGGGAATTGTGCACATCAGACAGAAGCAATGAGAGTGGCTTAGGAAATAGCAGTTTGGCAGTTCATTTGAGCTAGGCTTTTGGATAAAATCTTGATTCCAAGCAGATGTTTTCAAGTGGTTTGTTGTTGGGTGGTTTTTTATTTTTTAATTATTATTATTATTTATTTTTTTAGAAACGTTAAAGGCAGTGACATCTCTTTTGCTATGTTATGTTGGTTCTGGGAGGAAAAGCAGTCCAAGAAAGAGCCTCAAAGCTCCTGCCCAGCATAAATGTTTCTTATGAGTCTGCTATCACCTGTGTGTCAGAAACAAGAATGCAAAAAGAGCGCTTGAAAAAAAATTGTGACTTGAATAGCATTTATTTGATGTAAAGAAACAAAAGAACAGTTTCAATAATAAGATAAATTAGATCTGTTAGCAGAGGCTGTGTTATGAATGATAATGGGAAAAAGCATGATATGCATATTCTGACTGATACACATGTCAAATTACCAAATAACTGTTATTTTGCATGGGGTGATGGGAAGAATGAATTCTCTGCATAGCGTAAAAGGAAGAATTAATTCTGAATGACGTGCAAAATCTATCTAATGGCTGAGACGTGGCCTTCATCTTTTCTTGTTTTTCTGTTCTGTGCATATGGTTTCTTTATGGTACTGCCAAAATGTCCCTGTTGCTCAGCAACAGCAAGCTGAAATAGCACCAGTTGGAGGAAATCTGCTGATTTACACTGGTCATAAAGCGTGTACTCTTTACTGAGTGCAGATTTTGACATAAGAGTGAAAGCTACCCTTTGTAGGTTTGTGTCTCTGGGGCACACATGGTGCTGGGTGGAGAGGTGTCAGTCCAGACACCAAAAGATATCTTTTTCCATCACAGTTTGACAAGTGGAGAGGTGCATCCTCTGGAGCGAATATGACTTCATCTAACCCCAGTCTGGGGGCCCGTCCAGCATCTCCCTGAGGAACAAGTCTTCACCTGGTCTCGAGGAGGTTTCCAGCCCCAACTCTAGCTCTGCCTTCAGCTGATCGTGTCTCCTCCTGTACAGAAGCAGACTTTGCACTTGCACATTTAAGAAGGTGTTGATGCAGCAAAATGCCATAAGTACAAAGAGCAGAAGTTAAAAGTTTCCTAAATATCCCCCATACACTGATTTCATAATTTTATTTTCCAGTGTCTTCTAGACTATTTATTTAAGAGATAACCTGTCTTTGGAAGAGCTTAGTGATGATAGAGGAAAACTTAGACCAAACTCAAAAAAGTATGAATATTTGTTTTAAAAATTAACTCCACACAATATAATCTAGATATTTACCAAGTACAACACAGGAAATGATACATTTTTACAAGTGATCTCTGGAGTGTCAGTTATACAGAAATACTGTCAAACATCTGAAAACCTAACACTTCGCCAGAAAATACTGCCAGCAGTTCATCCCAAATATTTTTCACTCAGATCTTTTTGGTGATCATAAAAAGACATGGTTTTTTTTTTCCCACCCTTAAAAATCAGCGGTAGCACTATTCACAGGCTACATTTTATTTTCTCTGCCACAAGAGGAACAGGTTTTTATCTACTTTCCCAGGAGCAACAACCTGATCTAGTTGAAGGTGTCCCTGCTCATTGCAGGGGGTTTGGACTAGGTGACCTTTAAAGGTCTCTTCCAGCCCAAACCAGTCTATGATTGTGGCATCACTGCATGTAGGCTAATGCCAACTGAAGGATGTGAGCATATGGAGTAATTGTGGTGAAGATGTTGGCTTCATCATGAGATGAATTATCTCCATGAGCCAGGCAGAAAGGTGGCTGAGTTAACACCCACTGAGCGGACCAGCCTGTTGAGTGCAAGGTCAGCTTCCTTCTTCCCTACCTGCAGACCACGGTAGCCTGTGCAGAGGTGGCACAAGGCTGGTCTGCTGCAGAGCTGTGCTATGTCCACCAGTCCTCCAACCATCCCCTTCCCATCGCTGGGCGAAGAGAAATGGCAGAGCAGCAAATTCAGCAGCGGGCTGGGACAGCACAGCCTTTTGCTGCTTGATATTTGTGGGCTGAGGGGGATGGTGTACGGAGAGAGGTCAAGGAGATAGCTCAAATTAGTTCTCCTTGTGCACAGACTGAACAGAGCCATTTTGTTGCATAGGCAAGGGACAGCAATGACTTTGCTGCTGTCCCCTCCTTTGCTAACCCATGACCAAGTTCAAGTATTAAGAAAAATAATGAGATTAACATAAAATCATGAAACTTATTATATTTCTTTTTTTTTCTTAGTACAAAAAGATTCTTTTCACTGGCATTTGCTTTCTTGGCCTTGGGTTTACAGACTTTTCTCTGCAGCTGGGTAGGACTGAAACATACTCGTGAAATGTTAGAGCCCGGTGCAAACTAAAACATTTAAAAACTGGGGCTGATAGACACCCCCTCCCTGCCATTAAAGTGATTTTTACCACAAGTCTTGCAAGTGTTAGCGATGCTGCCTGCAGTTTATCTGTGTCCATCTTGTGTGTGGTGATTCCTAATGCACATCTCCACCGGGCTTGAGAGATCCTCCAGGTAGAATTCTTCACCACCTATTTTCTACTTAGCAAAGGGTACTCTTTATTCCACTTCTCTGTTACTACGAAGCTTTCTAAGATGTACCCTATTGCTGTTGTAAGCTGGTTTTAGCCATTAATTAGGAGTCCCATCAGATACTGAGAGATGCTCTGGTCTTTATTGCTTTACANCTGTGACTTGGATTTCACAAACAGATTTTTCTTTTCAACTGCTAAGTCATTTCTTCACTGCTTAAAATTAAAGTGTCTTTTCAGGCATATGTGCTTTTAAATCATTACAGATTGGTCTTGGGAAAGGTCCTTCCTGCACAGCACAGTCCTGTCTAATCACAATAGAAAAACCAAATGCGGCGGAAAAAGTCTCTCCACTCAGAAGGTGGTGGTTTTTTGGTCTTTTGACTTTGTAGCACACAAATCACATTTTTTGGGGACACACCTTGCGCTCTTGCCTTAAAATCTGCAAAGTATCTCTCTTCTTGGGTCTTTATACCGCACAGCAAGACTTCTGATATTTCTTCATCTTCAGATAATAAGCTCTGTTAGCTTCTGGATAGGTGACTTTGGAGAGTGGCAGCTTGTAGATGGCAGAGATGTTTGTGGTTATTAACAGGAAGGTCAGCGCAGACAAGCAAAA
>RSEF01000031.1:2343073-2353761 GCA_003993805.1 Himantopus leucocephalus
CAGATGGGAAGGCAACCTAGGACATGACTGGAGGAGATGGCTGCAAAATTACCAATTTTTTGGGGAAAGGAGTAGTATAGAAAAGAGATATGGGGATGCTGAAATTCTCTGTACTGCCACTGCGGTGAACTGTGGGGCTTTACAGCAGAGGAGCCCAAGAGGCTACAACAGCTAGAGAAGATCCTGGAGGGCAGTGATGGACACAGTGATCCCTGCAGGAGCCTCCCCCTGGCAAAACACAATTTCTTTGCAGCGAGCACCTGTCAGTCGATATGCTTGTGCTCAGTGGTACATGCTCCATGAATAATAGAGAAATCATTTGAACAATTAGCTAATTAAGGCTAATGAGAGCCTGACTTACTTATGGCACACCTAAGGCTGGGGAATTCCTTGAGAAAAGGGCCTTTTGTCAGCAAACGCTGATTCATCAGTGTGGTAACGAGCTGTCCTGCTTCTTATGAACATTTATCAGATGTTATGGGGTAATGCCTGGTGGTTGGGGCTCATCCCTAGACCTACCTGTGCCTGCTCATTCCCAAGCAGACACCTGTTGTAGTATGCTTTTGAGATGCAGGATCCTGGTAGCACAGAGCCTTGTATTTTTAAGCCTCTCAGAGTATGCACTGGGTTTCTTTTTGGCTTGTGCTACTGTAGAAAATGTTCACAGTGTTGCACCCTCACACTACCTGCGGTGAGCTGGTGGCCCTGTGAAAAAAAAAACAACATCCCACAAATGGGCTGTGAACAGTGGGATGGTGCATGGCCGGGGTGATGGGTGATGTGTAACGCTTCAGCCAACTTTTCTCCAGGGCTGCTGTTTGTGTAGGGAGCTTAGCCTTCTGCTAAGACACCTGAAGCCAAACCTGGGGAATTGCTCTTTCGTCCTCTATGAAAGCACAGAGGTGATCAGAAAAGCGTTGACTTCAAGGGACATGGCCTCACAAGGGCCTTGAAAAGAAACAGTTTGTACAAGCGTGTTGCTCTCATAAGAAACCATAAAGAAATAGGAAAGAAATATAATGTACAGCTAGAGGGCAAAACTTTGGGATGGTGACAGAATGCTTGGCTGAGTTGTAATGACTTTACCAAGCAAAGCTCTACCAGGGATCAACCTGTGACACTGAAAACAAATGAACAAAGCAGAGCATTTCAGAACAGCCACTGAGGTTGAATGCAATACAATTGCAGAGAGCAGGTACGAAACACTTAGCCACAGACCATTAAAGTAAAAAAAAAAAAAAAAAATCCACCCAAAAGGAAAAAAATGCTCAAGTAAACTTGTTTCCTATCACAGGCATTACATGAAGCCGCGTTCCAGAGCAGCACTGCCATATCTGTACAAACACAACTACCACACAATAGTTAGTAATCAAGATAGTTTAACTTATGGAGCTAAATATGACTCTTACATCCTTATTTAGATACTTGGCTTTTACGATGTGGTCTTGGAGTCTTTCTGCGCCTTCCTTTCCCAGTCTGTGTAGTACGTAATGCAATACGTTGCTTTGCTCCAAGGCAATACTTTTCTTTACTGCTTCTTCGGTTCCCTCTGTTGCAGCAGTGTCTCCCAATCTGCCAAATGGAGGCACATAGTTTATTTAACGGATTGTCCTCGTGTCTTGCGTAAAAGTTGTGTTGATACCATTTGTCTATGGATTGTATGTGTATATATATGTACGAGTGCATGTAACTGTGGGGAAGGAGTATTTGCCTTCCTTACCATGGTTCTCCTGAATGATGTTTGTCAAGAGGGATTCCTCTTGACTCCCTTTAGCCATTTAGAGGCTTATAGTTTTGGCATGCTTTATAGCCAACATAGACTTATTGGCCTCACCTCTTGGCAGTTCACCCAGGTGGTCCGACATTGTTCTTGGGATGGATTTCCCTCCCTAAGGGTCTTTCTCATCCCTTTAGTGGCACAGAAGGGCTAAGATGGGGCTTGTGTGGCTAACTGTGTGTATCTCCAGTTTAAGTGTTTATATCTCAGCAGCTTGCCTTGACTTCCAGTGAAGAGCTGGTCAATATATGGATCTAGAGCATGATTCATCCCCTCCCATCCTACACAGATGAATCATGTCCTAAACTCTGTTGCATTTGCTGTCTATAACGGGAGAGACAGCTCAGATGCACACAGCTGCACCGCATATACGTGGGGAGGGTGGTGATGAATCTCAGCTAAATGACTATCCCAAGGTCATTTGGGAAATCTGTAGCTGAATGGGGTATCAAACAAGGACACGTTAATGTTTGAACCAAGTGCCTAATACATGAAGAATTTTCAAAATGCTAACCGTTTTTTGAATAATAAAAGTAGTCAGACCAGGTAGATATTTTAAGACACAAAAATTCTGTTTTCCTGCATATGGTTTCAGTTATAAAACCAGAGGGGAAAACAAATAGAGAAAATATGAAATATAAAAACCATCGCTTCTAAACAGAATGTTTTTCAAAGGTTTCCATGAGGTGTTGGCTGCTTGGCAAAGCAGACTGTAAAACAATTTTACAAGCCACATTTATTCTAAGAGCTCCACTTATTGAAGTACAATTCAAAGTCTTGTTCTTCCAGCCAAGTTCCATAAATTAAACACTTGTCCAATAACACATACCTCTCCACTTGGATCCTCTGTTTCTTTTTGGCTTTGTGTGTCTGTGTGTGTCTCTCTCTCACTCTTTTTTTTTTTTAATCCTTTGCAAATGGAAACAAAAAGGTTTGCTTGTTTTAGAAATGTATTTGAGAAATAGACCAGTAAAAGTAAGGTAAGGAGAGGAAAAATAAAACAGGTCAACTTCTTACTCCAGCTCACTAAAATGAGACTTTCGTTCCATCATTTTACATCTTGGTGACACTGATTTAAAGCTAAGTCTAAATCCACAGTATGAAGCTACATGATGCCGAATGTCTGACCAAAGTAGTGCCTCATCTCTATTACAATGCACTGGGTGTTGGGTGTTCAGAGGAACCAGCAAGGTGACCTGGGAGCTAAGGGAGGTGGGACCTGTGCCTGAGAACCCAATTTCTCTTCCTCCCGTTATGGCCTTAGAGGTGTGACCATTAGCAGGACCAGCCTTTTCTTACAATAAAAGCGACGGCGGAGGTGTGAGACATTTTCAGATGGCCATCCTGCCTGACCTGGAGCAGGAAAGGGTCCATGGATGGGCTGAGAAAAACTCCTGCCAGTAGTTCTCCTGGGCTCACTGTGTCTTCCCTTTCCCACCTTCTTTCCTGCTGCTCTCTGTCACCACCCCTACCCTGCCTGCAGCTCTCACTGCTCTTTCAGTTGGGTCTAGAGCCTCGTGTCCAGGCTGTGCCTAAATTTTGCAGATCCTTTCTGCGTGATGTCTTTTGAAACCTGATTTTCTTTTTCATCCAAGAAGCTAAAACGCTCACATAAGCTCTCATCATATCACTTCTCCTTTTGCACGGCATCTGTCATTCCTGCATCGTAATATCACCATCTTCCCAACTTTCACTTCGTCATGACCCTCTTTCTCCTTCACTTTCAGAGCCAGTTACTGCTCTGTCTCATCAGGAGCGAAAAAATTAATTTCTACATTCACCTGACCCATAATGCTGCCTCCATTTGCCAGAAGTATTTCTAAAGCTCCTCTCCCGTGGTACAAAGCTTAGATGTCCTAACATGAGCTCCAATGAAATGAATGTCTTCCTTAATCCAGAGAGTAGTAAGGTGGGAATAATACAGCAAGAAACTGGATGATACCTCTGCTGTCTTGTTAATTCACCCTGGAAACTGGGGGAAGTCAGTTATGAATATCTCTCATCAATTCAGGGGTGACCTCTTCAATGAGAATAATCCTTTTTACTCACTGTAGTGATTCAAGGACTCTGTAAGGCTTAGTGTGACAGACATGGGCAGGCAAATGTGGAACAGTTTGGAGCAGCTAGAGAAATTACTGTTCTTTCTTGGAAGTACCTTCTGCTCGGCTGAGATGCCATAACTGATGGGTGTGAAAGAGAGGACACAGAAGAAAACGTTCTTTTAGGACATTTTAGTGTGGAAGAAGGCAGATTTAATTTATCTTCTGCTGAAGGTGCTTTTAGGCAGCCTATTTGCATTGCAGTAAAGGTGGAACAGCTCTTGTGGTCAGTTTCAAAGGCTGGGGACTGACCAAAAGACAGTTAGGACATCAAGACCCTTTGAGAGGTGGTGGTGGATATTACTTCTCAAACTGCCCACCTGATATGCAAGAGGTCAAAGAGGGCTTAATCAAGGAAGTTTTCTAGTATCTCAGTGTGGCTGCTTAGGTTATGTCATGTAGGGTTCATGGAATCATAGAATCATAAAATAGTTTGGGTTGGACGGGACCTTTAAAGGCCATCTGGTCCACCCCCCCTGCCATGGGCATGGACATCTTCAACTAGACCAGGTTGCTCAGAGTCCTGTCCAACCTGGCCATGAATGTTTCCAGGGATGCGGCCGCTACCCCCTCACTGGACAACCTGGGCCAGGGTTTCACCACCCTTATTATAAAAAAAATTCTTCCTTATATCTAGCCTAAGTCTTTCCTCTCTTAGTTTAAAGCCATTACCCCTTGTCCTATTGCAACAGGCTGTACTAAAAAGTTTGTCTCCGTTTTTCCTGTGGGCCCCCTTAAAGTACTGGAAGGCCCCAATAAGGTCTTCCTGGAGCCTTCTTTTCTTCAGGCTGGACAACCCCTGTTCTCGCTCCCTGGAGCACCAGGGCAAGGTAGGGTTGGAGCATCCATGTCTTCACTAGTGATCTGTCGGGCCAAGGTGATCTGTGACCTGTGACGCTTGTGTACACACAATTGTGCTCCAAGTCCAAAAAAACTAATGTAGACATATGCTGAGAAACCATGCGGAGTTAGTTGGTTGTTCAACCTGTAAACTCTTTTACTGGTGTTGAATATCTTGTACAAGCCATGGGGGTTGGCAAAACCCCCTTCATTTTGGTGTGAAATACACTGCTGGTTTTGCTAGCTTAGCGTGAAAGAGTCAAACCTCTCTCCAACAAAACTTTGCCTGTAAATGTTTTAACTGCAATAACGATCACACGGTGTCTGCTATTCCTCGGCCGACCCAGCTGAATACTGGACTGTCTTTAACAATGCTTGGAAAACCGCAGACTTTAAAGTGCTAGGTGCTGTTCACAATGAATAAAAATGTCAGAGCTTGGCCAATATTTGGTTAAATCTTGAAACAAAGCATACAGCATTTTAATAGTGTAACCATAAAGGCATTTCTCCATGTAGCTCACATCGCTTGCTCTTTAATAGAAAGTTAATGGGGATTTTCTTTTTTAGATAGCAACAATTTATTGTGTGTTTCCCTGGTAACTACAACACCGTGAACCTTCCTTGAAAACTCCGTTGGGATTCCTGCAATCTTAGTGAGCGTAATGAATGGTAAATGTAAAGCAAACCCATTGAATCACTTTATTTTAAATTCTGGCAGAGACATAATTTCCCACAGTTCATAAACATTTACAAAAAAGGAGTTTACATGTAGAAAACCAGTTGTTTTTATCACTCAGATCAAAGAACACATTTATCTGGATGTACGGATGCATTTTCAGCCAGCTTTTGAGAAACTCAGGTGACAATCTTTAAGAAGCTTCACAGCCTAATGCACGAACCTTTGAAGTCTGCAGCTTTGCTCACCTGAAAATACAGACATCACTTCTGCTCTCTCTTCTGCACGAGCCTGAAGTTTGCACTTCAAAGATTATAGACGACAGGCCAAATTTCCCAAGCTGCTAACAGTGCTGGGACATACTGACTAGAATAAAACGAAAAAGTAGGGCGTGTTGCAGGATACGGGGGTTTGGTGTCCACACCCACATGGTAATCTCGCTGCTCGTGTGCCAGATGAATGGCATTTGTCCACTGGAGAAGTGGCCTTACGCCTTTTGGAAATGCAATGAAGGGATTCCCCTGATGTTAACGGCCTTTTCATCAGACCCTAAGATGGAAGAAGTGGAGAGGGGCGAGAGGTGCAGACTCCTGGCAGACTCTGGCACCGCTCCACAGCTTGGGCTTCCTTTTTTTTGCAGCAGCTCAAGCCCAGAGTTTACTTGGTGGAGTCTGGTTTTCATCTCAGGTTTTATTCCTCTGTAGTTAATAGAATAGCACTAATATAAGCGAGGGAAGGGTCATATCCATCAGCCTCGGTGGAGCTGCTCTGGATTTGTGCTGTTGTACATAAAAGCTGTTTTTTTGGCGCTGTTTGCAAGTTGGGGCTTGTTCGCTACGGGAGCGAGACAGGTTCCTGCCTGCTACCGAATCACAGGGCGTTCCAGGGCAGGTCTGCACCACCTCCTGATGGTGACTACACCCACGTTACAAAGCTTGTCTATTTATAGCCTCAGAGCTTCATGAAAGACTGGAATGCTATTTTGTGGAGGATTTAGAAATTTCAAAAGGGTGCGCAGAACAAAACCCCTCCTTTACAAAAATGTCTAACAAGAAAAATTTAAAATAGCTATTATTTTTTAAACATGGATTTTTCAAAATACTTAATTTTGCTTTAGTGTTTAAAAATTGCAATATACTATATCTGCAATATCAAGTTACAGATGAAGCAAAGTGAGGTATCAAGATGGAAAACTGGAACACCAGAGGTTGAGTACCACTCAGAGATTTACAGGAGAAAATGGCTGTCTCCTGAGATTTCTGTGAAGTTCTTTGTTTTGTAGCTACAATTTTTTCCCCTGGTGCTTTGTTACTGTGCTGTGGGAACTGTAATATCATGTAACGGAAACATCAAATACCTCCTGCCATCAGAAGACATCTTTAACATATTTTGGTGGCCAATATGTTTGTGTTCAAGCAGAATGCTCAAATCATACACAGGGTTGTGACAAGGTTCTAATAAGGTTGAAAGCATGTGAAATCTGATTAAATAATATTTCTAATTAGAGGCAGGTATTATTTATCAGAAATTCAAAAAATGTTTTAAATTAAATTTGAGAACTAAGAGGCTCAGATGACATACACAAATTAGTTTAGTCCTGATTCTAATACGAGTGGGGGCACATGGCCCAGGAACTGTCACTGCTGCAGCAAAGTTATTAAACGGGGAATTTGTGGAGTGGGACAAAGGAAATTTTCACTCTCCCAGCAGAAATGCCAGGGAAATTGTTCCCTGGGCCGGTCAGAAGGTATTTTTTGAGGGGCTCCTCTGAGAGGCATTGTGAGGTATTGGGATAACTTCCCGTCCCTAATACTGAAAAGTGAAGTACAAGTATGCAATTGCTTTTTCTCCTGGCATGCCTATAGGTTAGGCAGAATTCATTTTGGGGGGATCTGTAGGACACTTGCATGTTGGAGGCTGTGTTGCATAGCTCAGCAGACCTCCTGTATTTTTGGTGAGGGCCCACCACTGAGATTGCCCTAATGCAAGCTGGAGCTGTGGTGGCTCCGTTCACATTGGGACCTGCTTCCTTTCTTATAACTTTCATCTCCACCTGTCCAACTGCTGCATCCCAGCCCAGTTTCTTGGTTCTTTGTGCCTTCCTGTGCTGCCTAGACCTGGATAGACATACCTAAGGGTCTGTCATATCTAAGTTCTTGGGTAGATGGCCTTTCCCAGGTGACCCACTTGGGGCACCATGATGCAAGTGTGCCCTATGTGCTAGGTGGGCAAAGGGGACATTGCCAGCTCATGCTGAGGCTGCCTTGGGTTGCGTCAAGTGCTGTCTGAGGTTCGGTCTTCCCTATGGAGGCAGGTGATGTTATCTCTTGGTTCCCAACACTCTCCTGGTTGAGGAGTTCAACTAACACAGAATCTGCCTTTTGTTTTCTGGAGACCGACTGAGTTACTGACTTAGAAATGGGGTCAGGGTTAATATTTGTGAAATTCAACACAGCACACCCCAGTTTATTGATCTATTTTTTCATGCAAAGGGCATTTTTTTACCAGTTTGTCTTGTCTATGGTGGGGGCTGGGATGCCTAGTCCATAGCTAACATTGGGAGTGGGATTAGTGCCCATGGTACAGGGGATAAATGAGACTAAGGTCTGTGCCATGATATATTTTAGCTGAAACATTGACGCTTGTGAGGAAAGGGAAGGGAGAGAAAAAAGAAAGAGCATTTTGCCAGACCTCCTTCTGCGTTTCATTTGCAAGTGTGAGTACTGTAAATAGCCCAGCCAAGGGTTGGAGATGTGTTCAGGTTGAGCTTCCAGAGAAGGAAGATTGGAGAGCCAGGATTAGGTCAATGTTCGACTCATCCAGAGGAAAGGGAAAGAGGGAGGGGGAGTTAGGGACCAGATTAGAGTTAGGGTCTGTGAAACAGGGAAGCAGAGCCAAAGTCATAGCCAGTTTCTGCAACCCACACTTAGTTATTCAAGTGGAAAGTGGTGGAAATGTGCTATTGGTGTCTCTGTGTGATGTATCCCTAATTTCATCCTGTGTGCGTGAATAATACCAGGTTGACTCTCACAGCTGTGTGGGGAGCAGTGAGCATTGCCTGAGTTTTAAGGTTAGAGTCAGATGCAGAAGTGATTTGGAAGAACACGGAGGCAGCTCTTGGGAATTTAGAATTTAAATATATTTGTTAAAGTTCTTTTTAAATTTAAAAAAATATTGGAATTTTAGAATTTGTTCAGGCCAGATCAGATACGTTCATGATGTGTACAGTTTTTTTAAAGAATGCCGTATTCCTAATTTTTGCTGAGCAGTATGAGTGTGTGAGAAGCTAATGTTCAGGTAGGGTTATGATCATGCAGTGGATTGCTGCAGAATGATGGTTAGGGTTGAATTTTGTTGACCTGGTGGAGGAAAGCTGTGTGTTGCTCTCAGTTGATTTGGTTGCCTTATTCTGAATTTTTGCTCAATACATACTCCTGGCACAGGCTGGTCTTAGACCAGGAATAGCCTCTATAAAACTGGTGACTACAGAGCTACAGTTATTTTCAAATTTGCAAGTTCTGTGATGGAGAATATTGATATCACTTTATTTGAATGCCTTAAGATCAAGTTTCTTGTGGTGCTCTATGCCTTTCTCATTCCCTATATTATTGTTCAAGTGACTTTTACAGGATTTGAAAGACACACTGCAGACCCAAGCTTATAGCTGAACTTTGGCACGACTATGAAGAAAAGTACAGAGTTTGCATCAGCTTGTTTTACTCACAGTGAATTTTCACACAGAATAATATGCCTTATCTATAGCCAAGTTAGATTTAGTGCTAGGTTGTATTGTAATGCTCAAAATGCAACATTTTGTTTCAATGAAGGCTTCCAGTTATGCAGAGGAAACATCTAACTATCTCAGCTTATTTGAACACCATACTCTTAGGATTGTATGGCCTTGAGTGCCTTCTCCATGGCCAGTGCTTGGGTAATACAGGGTTTATGAGACTAAAGGATGCATAATGAGGCTTATAATACAAATTTGCCAGTTGTACTGAGTCCAGTGCAAAAGTTGGGATTAGTTTGGAGGGTCATGAAAAGTTGACTTGGAAAGCCAGGGGTTTGGCTGATGTTTGCCAGCTGCAAAGAGAAGAGTCGAGGGTTGCTTCCACTTGGTTTGAATTGCTTAGTCTGAACACGTCACCTGGAGCCAAAGTCAGGGTTAGACTTGGGGTCAAGATGCCCCCAGGGGTCCTTGTTATGGACTGAAATACCTCTCCACGAGGCTGCTCTGGGATTTCCTGTGTTTCTAGGAAGAGCTGAAATGCTATGGTGACACAGTCAATGAAAGAAACACACTATAAATAATGTTGCTCTTGACATCAGATATGTCATCTCTGGGCCGTGGTTTATGTTTTCCATGTCTACAGTATCGGCAAAGTCCCATGGCTGATCCCCATGCCCATCATGAGCAAATACTGTTTCCTAGGCAGGGTGCTGTGAGTTCCTGTCCCTGTCCCTTCCCCTTTTGCCATTAGGGATGATAAAGCAGAAGCTACCAGAGAGATTTTAGTAAAGATTTTAGAGCATCTTGGCCAAAAAAAAAATAATAATGAAAGAGTAATGTATCTCTTAGTTTTTTGCTATAAGAGAAGAAAAAGTTAGAGATCTCTCTCTCTCTCTCGGGATACAGAAGAATAATTTTTGAAAGAACAATGCATTTTATTGCTAAAAAAGCAGTTTTAGGTCACTCCACATCTAGCAATAACAGCTGTATTTAGCAGAGTACTTTGTCAGAAGAAAATAAAAAAGATCAAATACAGGGAGGGAAAATCAAAGAGTTACAGTCTGGATGTTTTAAAGCCTAGTTTAGCTAAATTCAGCGATAATTTTTCAAAGGAAAAAAGTACTGCAATAAAACATTTATTGTGTTTTCGTGCTTGTTTTCATTCCTTTGAGAAAAATGAAGCAGTTTAAGACTCATCCAATACTATTTTTTTCTTAGTTTTTCAGTTTAAGCATTAAAACAAAAAAATCAGTTATTCACACAGTTCTCATTATAGGTTATACTAGAGGAAAAGTTGTAAGATAGCTTTCTGCATGGCCTGACACAGTACCATTCAAGAAGATATCATTTGGTTTAAATGGACATTAGCAAGGTCCTTAGTAAGTATGTGAATAATTAAAGAGAACCAGATATTTGAAAATTAAAAGGAGAAAAAAAAGATCTGAGCATGAAAAGCCCTAAAAAACATGTGTGAGAACTAACTCATCTACATGGCTTGTGCTCAGACCCATTTGGTGGAGAACTGTTGAGGCCTGAGGCACAAAGAAAGATGTTTGGGCAGCAGAA
>RSEF01000031.1:2353861-2368706 GCA_003993805.1 Himantopus leucocephalus
CAAGGGGCAGTTGTCTATTATACTGCAGAAAGTTGAGGGTAGAGGATTAGGTTTTGCATGTTAATTTTAGGCACGGTTCGGGAATTAGTTTTGCAGCCTCAGCATTGGCTGTGTATGAATCTATATACGTGTGTGTGTTTGTGTGTGTGTAAGGAGGGGGTAACGAACCAGCCGGTAAATTTACAGGGCAAACATACAGCTGTAAGGATTATGCGCTGGTTTCCTAAATGTGTGTGAAACGATACAGAAATAGTGTGGGGCCATGGAACAAGTCCACGGACTCATGAGTCATGTATAAAGAGGCAGTGCGGTTTTGGACGTCAACCAGCCGCGCAGGCTGCGTGGTTTTTCCCTTGCAGATCACCCTGAGACATCCCCCCCCACTCCCCACGGCCCCATACCTATTTAAAATGACAAGACTTATCTGGTGTTTTTGACTTCAGGTATGTGAGCGTTGCCTTGGCAGCCTTTCCAGGCAGAGGCAACTGCGTCTTTTAGCCTGAGCACGATGTGCAGGAGTGCTGCTCCCTCCTGGGCTGTCTCTCCGGGGCAGAGGATGTTGCCTGTCCTCAGCCTACAGTCCCTCCGGCAGTCTGAGCATCTCCTGCATCCTCTCCCACTCACACAAGCCTTTCGGTTGGAACCGCTTTTATGCTAGATCCAAAAAAACTACTGCAAGAATGAGCAAAAAGCTCCGTCAAAGAGCCCAGGGTGTGGACATGTCTCCTTTACTGACTGCAGTGGCTCGACATGAAAAGTGGCTCCCGCAGCTACATGCTGACGGAGCGATTCAAAGCAGGGAAGCGGTGAGCAAAGACATAACGGTTTCAAGCTGCAGGCACTGCAGGGCCAGATATAAAGCAGATAGATGGCTGGAAACAGCATGCTCTGTGGGCACGATAGTAAGTGGTCGGATGGCAGTGTGGTGTTTGTCCCTGTCTATTTAGCTTTTGCCAGACTCTCTGGCTGCTGCCACTGCTGCTGGGGAGAGATTGGGGTGTCTGGGACTGTATCTCCTCCCACAAGATGTCAAGTCCTTGCAGAAACAGCAGTCAGTTCTTGTGGCAGCAGGAGGAGCTGCAAATCCAGTTCTCCAGGGCTTCCCCTCCCCAGAAGAGCTTTTGTCTCAGCTTGGGCCCTCATTTCTGAGATGCCTATATGCAATTTTTGCCTATGCTGTTGTGAAGCCTCGAGCTGGATCACATCCTATCAGATCACATAACTCGTATCAGACACAGCAAACTGCAGGCCAGGTTCATTCCCTGTGCTAACTCCCCTCAGCACAGCTGAGTTACGTGGAGATGAATTTGGCCACCTCCTTTCCCTCTCTAGTACTGCAGAGCAGAAGCAGGGCTGTAAACCTTCCAGGTGACAGATTATCTCCAGAAAGGTTTGCCAAGTTACTTTATAAACTTCAGCTACATAGGAGAGAAGATAAAAGCTGTAATGTTGCCCATCAGTTCCCGTGATGGATATGTTGCTCAATCTCTGACTGTGTTGGATGTCTCCAACCAAAACTTTCATTAAAGTCGTGGAAATAAAATACCTCTACTCTCCCCCTCTGCTTCCATCTCTACTTTCTGGAACCAGAAGTGCCAAGATACGGAGAGGCTGTTGTCAAGATATTTATACCAGAGGTGATGGAAATGCCCATTTCTGTGTGACTTCCAGGATCAATTTGTAGGCTGGGAGGGTCTAGGTAATACCTGGAGACCTGCAGAGCTCGGAGTCCATCTCTGAATGCAGTCATCACTGAGAATCATCTCCAGTAACACTTATAGAGGCACGTTCAGTAGTATAAGACACTTACCAAACCATCCTTAACCCAAATATATCACTGGAGAAAAGTTTCCAAGTCCTTGTTTCATAATGTTATTTAACACTTCACAAGTTCCTTCCAACAAGAGATCAAGAAGTTATTTAAAAGTATGAATCATTTCAGTGTTTCAGAACAACTCTCTGAAGTCCCCCACTGCCACCCCACCTCTGGCTGACTGCTGAGCCATAGGTGACTTGCCCAGTGTGGACTGATGTGATGTAACCCTGCTGGACGTTGAAGCTCTCTCCATTGTGTCCTCATTTGCTATCATTTACTTGGGTATGTGCGGCTCCAGGTAAGATGGGGATTATCTGACACATTCTCCTAAATGGGAGCTTAGAAAATCTACACCTGAAAGATGATAGGACATACATAGAGTGAGAAAGTGCTTTTCCAACAAGGTCAAACACTAGTAGTGAATTTGAGCCAAAGGAGAGCTCAGATTTTGTGTGGCCTGGCCCAGTGCTCCCTGCCCTGCAGGAGGCTGCTCTTCTGCCCATCTCATGTCCTGGACCAGCTCTTCTGAAACCAGAAATCCTGACCTCCAAGAAGGGCCAGCCATAGAGGTACCAGATGTACAAGGTCTGTGGGACCTACCAGCTATGTTGTGGTGAACATACTCTTCCCAGGGAAAGAGCACAGAAGTGTGGCTGCGCTTTGCATGAGGCTCAGGTGAAAAGGACCTTGTGGCAGGCTGTTAGATGCCTGGCAGCTGCTCCCCCACTGTCTAGCTCTGCTCTTCCCCATGTACCTCCTCCGCTTAGAGCTTTGCAAAGGTGAAAAAAAAGACACCCACAATTTGACATTTTTTTTACAGATTTGTGATGAGCATCCATTGGCCCACAAAGGCCTTTCACAATGAAGAGAGGGAAAAATATAATCCCAAACAACAGGGGTAGAGAAACAAATTGAGTTCATTGCTCATCCTCCAGACTTCCCAGGTCTGCTACCTTGCTTGTTACCATCCTTCTTTCACGGCTCACTGTGTCAGGTTTTCCTTGAACTCTTCATTCACTTAGGTCAATGAGGAGTATTGTGCACCAACCACACAAATAACCAGCTACTTGCTCTTTCAACTTTCGTCTTCATTTCTCTGTAGTTTATCCTGATTGCCTCCACTGACTTAGAAGACTTTGTGTCAGTCTTGAAACCCAGCCATCTGGGGTATGGTAATGATGGTCATTCTTCCTTTGGGTTGGCTTGTATTCAACTTTACTTAGTTAAAGCACAGGTTTCTGCCACAATCCGAAGAATTACCATTTAAATGTGGTAGAATACAGCTTTCTCTGATCAGTTGTCCCAAAACCACAGAGATTAGTCATGTCCCTCAACCTGCTGAACTACAGCTTTGTCAGGGGAATGGGTCACCTGTGCCCATGTACAAGGCTGAAGAACGTGCTTAAGACAGGTGGAAGAGACTTGCTCCCCCAGCCACTCATTTTTTAGGATATCAATAGGTGAAGCTGAAGTAACAACACAGAGCACACAAGTGAATGTATATATGGGTTCGTTTGCTTTTTTTTTTGTGTATCAGGAAGGCATTGTGCATGTGAAATGGCAGAAGTGTATCTGTATAGTGAAGAGAGGACATGAAGGACACAAGACTGCTGCGGAGAAATGTGAAGGAGCATTAGAAAAGGAATGGAAGACATAGACGTTTTCATCTGGGACAAAATAATATCTTTTTTTGGTCTATAGGCCTCTCTAGAGTATATTCTGCATTTGATCCAACTTCTACGCATGCAGCATTGAACAAGACACTACTTTTCTTGGTAAATCACCTGCAGAATGAATTTTAGCATACAATTTTGCATATCTAGCTTAGACTAGACAATCCTTCAAGTGCTTTGAGTGTCAGAGATGTCCACCTTGCGATGATCTAGATCTCAGTTAAGGCAGGTCAGGTACACTTAAACCGTCCCACTGGCTAAATAAATCACGTTGTGAAAGAAGTTTTAGTATTCCATGTAAATAAGGATTCTCATGTCATGGTTTGCTTAGTCTGCTAATCAAAACATGTAGCTCTGAGCACTTCCCATTTAGTGCAGCTTATGAAAATCAAGCATCATTATTGCTGTCTGATACATTATCACCACCAGCCATATAATGGGCAAAATGTCCCTGGGTTGGAACGAGTGCAATTTATGATTCTAAATTATTATGTATAAAGATGGAAAAGTGCAGCTGGATATTCATTAGACGCATTCAATTTAATGTATTGAAAACAGTAAAGAATATGTTTTAATTAATAAGCCAAGTGCACATGGTATGGAATCCGTAAAGGGAGCCCACAGAGCTCTGGGGTGCTCTCGTACTTACTGGGAAGCGAAACAGCAAAGCTGCTTCTCTCTCTAGAGGGAGTGAGTCTGCATTCACATGCAGACCAGAATTCACTTGCTTTGGTTGTCTCTTCTTTATCGCCAGAGTTAGTGGATTTTGCCCTTCAGACCCACCAGTGATACAAATTGGACATTTTCGTCTGCCTCAACGTTTGGACTTAGAATTTGCAGATCAGTTTCAGGAGGAAGATAGCTAGCACATTCCAAAAATCAGGATCTTTGCTCAAATTGCTTTGAGACAGCGCAATTAAGAATTGTTAAAAAGATGTTAAAAATGTTGTGAGCATTGCCTCTGTGTTGCAGTGTTGGAAGGAATGAATAGGAAAAAGCAGCACATCTTCAACAGCTGTGAAGTTCAAGTCCCAAGACGACCTTCAAAACCAAAACTGCATCATTGACATTTCCCCTAAGAATTTGAAAAGGTACTGAAGATATCTACCAAAGGATATATTTCTTGTGAGGGGTTCTTAAAAAGGCTCAAAATAGAAATGCAGTAGTAGGAAAAATTATTGAAGTTACTGTTGGGACTGGAACTTTCATTCTAGCTCAAAATGCTTTTTGAAGGAATTTTTTTGGCACCTGGTATTAACCATGTTTGCTGCAAGTCATAAAGTGAATCACCTTGGAAAATCTGAGCAAAATTTCCAAGGCTGCCATCATGCAAGGGCGAATGAAATGTATTTCCAAATTATAAGAAATTTTTAACATGATTTTTAGCTCATAGCACCAGCTCAAAATCAGCCAATACTTAATTTAATTTGAATCTTCTTGACTTTTCTGATATTTTATTTGAAAGAAAGGGAGGGGGCTGGCTTACAGTAGTATACTATTTATATTCACATTAACACTCAGAGCAGCTTCATTAGGCATGTCTTTTTCTCAAAAAATCCGCAAGCGAGGTGTGACCATTACTATCCACAAACCAGGATCTCTCACTGCCAGTGCCTACTAAGAGGGGCCATATTCTCCTCCACCAGGACTATCTGTACAAGGTGAAGTCCTTTCTCCTGGAAGACTGTGTTTTAGACCATTCACAGACTCAGTGCCAAAAGGAATAGCCTTGATGCCCACGTCCTGTTTAACCTTTTGGAGATTAAACCGTGTCAAGAGAGCGTAGCTGTGCTACCACAGGCAATTTAATCTGTGAGTATGCACAACCATGGTTACTCCAAGGAGCTATTGCAGTGAGGATGTGGTGATAGCCAAGCCACCACCGGTGCCGTGGGTGGCTTTTTGCTTAGAGTATAGCTCTTATAGCTCCCCATCTTCATGTATATCCTGCAATGAACTAAAGAGACTGTCATTTGGAGAAGCAATTGCTGTTTACATCATCCTGAAAGTGACCCTTGGGGGTGTCTGAACTACATAGTGGACTGAGTGGCTTACTATAGCCTGGATGTGTGCACAGCACTGCAAAGACACGGTGAGGATCTCCTGCCTGGTGTACTGCCAAGGTGTCCTCCAACACACCTGCGTGGTTTGTTGTGCTTCCCCTGTGCAACTAAGCAACTACTTTGAAAGGCACCTGGCAAGAAACTGTGCCTTCTCTGCAAAGCAGATGAGTTTCCAACCTGAATAAAAGTGTCTGGCCTTGGAGAGGGGTAACCAGAATACTCAGATGAGAGAATTTCATGGACAAAAAGGAGCACACACACACACTCAGGGAGCCGGAACTCACTAGGGGAACGTGGGGTGATCTTGTCCTGTTGCAGCTGAAGAGTAAAGTCTGTCTACTTCAGCTTGCAGTGTGCTGGGAAATGGAGATGGGTCTTGGTCACGTTGTCCTAAAACAAGGGGATACAGGAGCCTGAAATCCCTGAGGGACATAGAGCAGGAGTGATCAACACATATAAGGTGACGTATGTATAAGTAACATGCGAACACCTCATCTAGATGTAAAAGAACTGTAATTAGCCCCAAGGACCCGTGATGTAAGTGACCTAGTCACTGGAACCACTGTGGGGACTAACGGTGCAGCAGGTCTGTCCCCAGGTGGCGAACAGAAAGTATGTCCTTTCTGCTGGGCTTGTAAAGGATCTTTCAGAGTCAACACAAAGCCAGAGATCTTGATGGTTCTCCCCGTGATGCTCCTACAAGACATCCAGACTGCACTTAGAGGAACTCTAAATTGTAGCTGACCCACATGCTCACCACTAGTATTTCAACACAATGAAACAGAGAAATGCTTGTGTAAGGAGTTTGTTTGCATACATGGTCCAGAAGAACCACCAACCTAAAAAGTCTCTAAAAGGCTTGTTTTGCTTTTGAGAGTGTCATCAATTGATGAATACTGGAAACTACAGTGTTAATGGAAGAAACATCATCTTTGCTAATATCTTCAACAAAAGATGTTAGTAGGAACAAGTTGTTCCATGAATAGCAGAATGGATGACACCATGTTTCTTGTGGATGTGTGTCTCGGGCTTGAACTTTCTGGTTAAACAAGAGTGCCAACTTACGCTTTTCCCATAGTTGTGATATGAATAATGTCTTTCCCCAAGATGGATTCTCCAGTGTCTGATAAAGGGTAACTGGAGCCTGTCTTATTCTGGCTGGTGCAACTAATCTAGTCCTTGTCTTCCCCCAGGCTGTAAATCTTCATGAAACCTGTGCAATTGTAACAAATGTTGTTGAAACAGGTTCAAAAGTTGTCAGGAGGACACAAAGAGATGAGCTGATACACACATAACTTGGATCGTGTAAGCCCTTATTTTATTTGGAAACCAGAATAGAAATATTCTCCACAGGCAGATTTTAATGCAGAAAATGGCTATTTATGGAAATCTTTACACTCTTTTCTATCTTACAAAGAGATGCAGCTTGGCTTCTCTCCTCTGTATGATTTATGACCTATAGGGGAAGGAGTGTTTAAAGGTAACCTGCCAAGGATTTTCAACAATTGTCCCTCTTCCTCTTACAAGTTTTCTAAATGCTTGTTGTGCTTCTTTTTGATGAACAAAAAGAAGCTCACCAAAAGGCTTTTTACATTTTCACTTCTAGTATTTTGCTGCTTGTTCTTGCTGAGACTTTTAGTGAAGTATCTTTGAGCTGTATCACAAACACCGCGTGAATCAGTTCAAGTGCCAGTATTTAAATTTTAACACAGGTTTTCTGAAGACTAAAGTTTAAGGACTGATGTTAAATAAACGCTTAACAAAAGTTCCCCTTTCAGTTACTCTGATTTTTCTTATCTTACTCTTCTTCATTTTAGTAGACCGCCTGTCATCACACAGTCCCTTCAGCCTAGACACAAGCTATATTGCCAAAATGAAAACAAAAAATAAGCTCTTCCAAAAAAGAAAACCCCAACAGTTTTCTTTATGCTAAAGAAAGAAAGAAAGAAACACCAACAACTCGAGCCCTTTTTCCCTCTTACAGGTTCTCTTTCTTACCTGGAGGAATGGTGGAAGGCTGTGAATATGTCAGCCCAAGATGAAGTCTAGTCAAAGCCTAGTGAGATTTCTTTTTCTCTTTTCGTCTAGTATACACTAATTCAAGACTCAGTATATACTAATTCAAGACCCATCAGAAGTGATGGGTAACATTACTGTTGTGATTTTAAACAGGTCATTCTTCCCAGGAATAGGACCTCAAATCTCCATGTGTCCTACGTGTGTTGCAAAGCCCAACTTTATTTCTGCTCCTTTGATATTCACAGAGAGTTTAACCAGTTCTTGTTGTGGCCAGTAGCAGTGACAAGGTAAGTATTCATAGTGTTAAGATCAAAGGAGCCAGCACAGGCAGTGCTAACATCCCTTCATCACTTTAACCCTATTTTTGAAGGGGGGAATGTAGCTACAGCCTTAAAGATCACACACCACGATAGGAACATTTACCTTTTGGATAGCCTTTGTGTTATAACTGTAGTTCCAGGAAAAAACCCTTCTTTTTTCTTCATAATTCACAATTCTTCAACATCCAGTTTGAACATTGCTGGTTCAAGTAGCTCACTAGTTTTCTGGGGTGGACAGTGGTGCACAGTGCTGTTTCTCAGCCTTTTTCACCCGCTGTTTCTCACAGTGTCTGTGCGCATGGAGAATTCTCAATAAGCAGAAAAATGGCCGACCTCACGCTGACTAGTAGGACACTATCATTCATCAACACTTGCTTCTCCCCTATGTTGTTCCTTACATTTCTGAGGTTTATTGTTTATTTGATTTTCTCTCTGTTCTGTAGTGTGTTTTGGACTTGCTATGTTATCTCTCAAAAAGCTTCAGCATTGCACCAACCTCTCCTTGACTTCTTTTTTTCACATGTCCTGTGGTCTTTAGTTCATCATTGGATTTACATGGCAATTCATCAGGACAGCTCATGGCAGCAGGGAGACCTGTAGGTACCTGCAGCCCTGGTCCCTTACTGTATGTCCTCAATCGTCTTCAGACGATGAGCCTAAAATTAAAGAATCACCTCCATCAATCCCTAAGCTCCTCCAAACACCAAAGCCAGTTGAGGATTTGTCCCAAGCCATTGTTGTCAGGAGAGGGAAAAGGCAGGGCAGGAGAGCCAAGGACTGACTGGGGGCGGAAGAGCTCTGGGAAGT
Source organism: Himantopus leucocephalus (assembly GCA_003993805.1). Classification (NCBI taxonomy): domain Eukaryota; kingdom Metazoa; phylum Chordata; class Aves; order Charadriiformes; family Recurvirostridae; genus Himantopus; species Himantopus leucocephalus. Next base: position 2,362,560 of record RSEF01000031.1, read on the forward strand.
GTGGGAGATGCAGGCAGGAACTGCAGCTTGGAGTTGCCACCTTATACTGAAATTTTCCAAGGTGCAAAGGCTGCAGGGCCGTATCTATTTTTCGCCTCGTCTTTCATTCTCCTCCAGCCCCCTTGCAGCAATAACCTGCCCCAGGCGACTGCCTCCTTTGCCTGTGCCGAGAGCTGGCCCCGGCTGCACCACCTGGCCCTGGGCTGTTTCCACTCCCCTCTGCTCTGTCTGCTGAAACCCTGGCAACAGCTCGCAGTGGAGTGATGGGAGCCTGACAGAGGGGATGTGAATAGCTCGCTGTTGATTGACAACCCCTCCATAGCGTCGTCTGTCAGATTCATTATCTGTACTTCAGAAATCCCTGGAGATCCCATCACCATTTCACAGGGTGCCGTAGAAACACATAATGAAGATCCAGCCCCCTTTTCCCAAGAGGTGGCAATCTGTTTCTAAGATAAGAGGCAGGGGGTGGAATCAGCTTGTGGATGGCAGTGAGGAAAGAAAAAGACTTTTGTGATCTAGGAAACAGTCAGATGCCACAAAGTCTGGCTACTTCCCCTTTGTTAATGGCATCAGAGTTTGCTCGGTGTCCTCTAAAATGGTGGTCTCCAGAAGTGGACCACCAGCCTGAGCCTTCTGTCCTAACTGGGTGGGTGTACTCCAACCACAAAGTAACAGAGAGCGTCATGTTGGATGAAGACCCAGAAATGTGGGTTCCAGTGCTTGAACCTGCAGATGTTCATTCTGGTGATAAAACAATAAGACTAAGATTTATTATTTTTATTATTATTATTATTATTATTATTATTATTATTATTATTTCCCAAGCAGCTGTCAAAGCGAATTTTGGGAAAGAGACTCTTAAGTAGTGTTTACATGAGGAATGATTACTCATGGAAAATTCCTTCTCTGAACTTTTCCAATTTCATTAACAAAGGAATGTTTATAAAACAAAGCCCTGCTCGACACACTGACATTTCTGAATTTGGAGTTGCTTTTGTAGCAGTTGAAATTGAGGTCATACATCAGTTTGAGAGCATGTATTGCATCCGGGTGGAACAAGGACCTGCTTGTGGCAGTTGTGAGAGAAAATATTCCTTGTCTGGTAATGGGGCAAGTACTGAGAATATGAATGAAGGCATCAGAGACAGCTTGGTGAAAGCAATTTCTTGCTCAGAATATTGGCTAAAGTCATTATTAGTCCGTCAGAATAAATAATTAATTTTATCTTGGGCAAATGTTTGCAAAAGAGAGCTGAATGTCATATTGCTTGTTGTTACTAGTAACTATTCAATGTCTACCTTGAGACACAGGTTGTTATGTAGAGACAGGATTCCTGACAGACTTTCCAGCCTAAAATTGGATCCTCATTGTAGCTAGGCTAATGTAATCTTGGTTTTGGTTTGTTTTACTAGTTTTTCCATTGTTTGCCAGTGTTCTTTCAGCCAATGCTGAAACCCTCTGTGGTCCATTCCTAATGATTTGTCCAAAGTCCACCTTGTTCCAAAGCTCAGCTAGCCATAAGGACTGTTCTATACCATTCACAGTCTCATGCTGTCAATTTTTAAGGGGTAGGCTGAAGGTTTTTTGTTATAAGGCACCACATGCTGCTGTTGGAATTCATCAGCAATTTGAACTTTCATATCATCTTTCACTGAAGGATGATAAGAACGTTTCACAAAGGTAAGTACTCTTATCCCCATTTTACCATTGAAAATGGAGGGTTGGAGCGTTATCGGAGGCCACATGCTGAAGCGCTGATGGAGTCAAACCCAGAAACTCTTCCTCGTGCTGCTTAAGACAGAATTCTTCATTCTTCAGTCTAGGTTTACCATCTATTTCTAGTCTCTACTAGTGACCAGCTGCTAAAACCTCTCTCTCCCACAACATATTCAAACCTAACAGCAACTGGAGAACTACGGGCAATTTTGATTGAGATTTGGTGTGGAACACACAGTACCTGTTATTTGTAGAACACTGGACTAACAATTACGGAAACGTGACAGTTGTGAGAGTAAGAACGTGCAGGAATGATTCGTGTGCATAGTGCTTGTAGAAGACAGCAGGCATGGATCTATTAGCAAGAAAATCAGATAAATACGGCTGCAGGGAAAGAAAATTTTTCAATGTCACCTTCCTAAGAGAAACTTCTCAGAAGGCCCCAAATATAGCTTCTCTGATGCTAATGCTATGCAGACAGGAAGCTTGTGCTATGTCACCGAGGTACTCAGCAGTTATGAGGTGTATATTTTAGAAGATCACATGAGGAATTAAGCTCGAAGGTGCCATTTAGTGATACATTTATGCACTTGATTTTTTTTTTTTTAAAGCAGACTCTTGGCTAAGCGTTTACTCTTTTGAGTTAATGACAATAATTACATGAAAATCCATTTGGGCTTCTCAAGATGCTGAATTTGCAAACTGGCAATACAAATACTTTAATACTCATTTAAATGCACTGTAATTGCACTTGATTCTAAGTAGTGGTGTTTTAAAAACCGTGCCATTTGTAAATACTAGATCTCCCCCTTCCCTCCCTCTCCACTCTCACATCAATCCTTAGCAAAATGCAGTGTATCTGGTTGATGTCGGTCCTGATAAACGATTCTGCTGAAAGAGCTGACCGTAAAGAATAACATTTTCCATTAAAAATTAATATATTCCCATGCCACAGGTCCTTGTGTAAAAGCAATACAATAGTCTGTATTGTCTGTCTGTCAGCAGCTCCATACCTGATTTGCGGTTTACCTAGGTCTTACAAAGTCCTGAGAAAGTTACAGTTTTGATACCTGCCATTGATTAGTAATATTTATATAGTCATTCATTTGCAAGTTGGCAAGTGATGCCTGCAGTATGGCTCGCTGTCAGGCAGGCTCATAACATGAAAGAAAGGAAACGACCTCTTATTATTGAAAGAAAGGACCCAATCTTTTGTGCCTTTCCTTCAGTTTTCCAAAGAGGTTTCAAACAGCACTCTGGTGGTTCTGTGTAAGATGGGCATGGCTTTCTGCAGTCCAGGAAGTTTCCAGTTTTCATGAAACGTGGAGCAGCAGAAACTGAATCATTAAGCCCAGTTCCCCATTAGTGAATGTCTTGAGTCACATCACTCTGCTCAGAAGCTCACCGAGTATCACGTCAAAAGCAGTTGGAGTTTTTCCCCTCTCCACCCTTTTGCCATGATGGATATCCTAGGACCTATTTTCCTTTGTCCATAGGAATGGTCTCCTCATTTCCAGACTAAAAAACAATCTTGGAGACTTTAAACTCCTCCTTTATTTTGGCAATATTGTTCTTTACTTTATATTACTTTTCTGTGTAGCTGGTTCTTATGAGTGTGGTCAACTGTTTTATGCCATATTTTCAAGTAAAAATTTTTTGCTTATGTACACACTGTGTCTACATGTGTGTGTACGTGCATTGTGCCAGACTTTGGTTTGGAACTGTTTAAAAAATGTATTTTCTTTCTTCTTTGCATTTTAGCTGGTTCAGAAAAGTCTAGCTGAATGAACCTGTGGAAGTAGCTTTCTCCAAGTGTTAACACTTCGCAAAGGTTGCTTAATACGAGTGAGATTTTGTTTCAGAGGGGTATCAAAGCAAGGTCCAGAAAAGTCTATACTAATTTATTTGATGCTTCTCTGTTTTGATTTTTCCCAGTTTTGTGTTGGATGATGATAATGTGAAAGACAAGAGAATGTGAAGCAGAGCATTTAATTTGCTAAGAAGCAATTTTTTCATTACTTTCTGGGAGGTTGTTCCCATAGAAGGAAGACAGCCACCGAGAAATGATAGCTTTTCCAACTTGCTTTCTCCAGAAAGAGAAAAGTGAGAGCTACCGATGAGGTCAGGTACAACATTGTAAGAGATCTTTGTAATGAATATCTTCTAAGGGTAAAGTTGATTGTCAGTCAGCCTAAGGATCCTGGAATTTTCATTCTATTATATGTAGAGATATGTGAATAAAGTATCTCCCTCTTCCTCTTCCTCTTCCTCTTCCTCTTCCTCTTCCTCTTCCCCTTGCCCTTGCCCTTGCCCTTTTTCTTCCTACATAGGAGTTTTTGCTTCCAGGGGCACTGACCCATTCAGTTGATACTGTTCTGGATTTCTGAACTAGCTGTTCTGCTTACTTACTTTATATAGGGGCAAAACAAAGTTTGGAGAGAGCCTTACTCACATGCGGCTAAACATTTGTCAAATATTTTGTTGGTAGAAAGTGTGCTTTCTGAATGATGGAAACATTTCACAAAGAAATTTCTTCTTGTGCGAGGCAATTGAAACCAATCCAGTTTCAAAATTCTGTTTAAATCTAGAGAAATTTGTTTCATGGTGAAAATAAGCGAAAATGCGTATTATATGGAAAATTTGACCCAGCAATCTACCAACTCTTGCACATATCTTGGCATTTTTATTGAGGTTCATCTGCCCTAACTCAGCCGTCTAGAAGGGAGATCTGAAAAGCTCAGCCCACTCATTGAAGAGCCATTCCCTAAAATAGCCTTCTTAGATAGGGCAGACATCATTCTGGTATGCTACAAGACATATTCTTAAATCCTGATTTGCATAACTTTCTGTACCCACTGTCGATGCATCAAACACAAACTATGTGTACATCATCTGCTAAGAGATGCCTGGTGTGTTTTTGCATAGAAACTCTTTCACGCATCGATGTTCATGCAAGCGCAGCACACACCTGGACAAATGCCTGAATATTCATACACTGCACATTTCCCATTTTTAATTCTTACAAGGGAGGTTTCTGAAAGACCGGTTATTTTAGCAAAATGAAATGCACTGATAAGACATGCTGGTACTCCACATATTGGGAAGAATGAAAGGATCAGCTTTTCAATGAGAACTCCTTAGGTAAACTCACATGCTTGAATGATTAAACCCAAGGACAAAAATATCTTTTACAATGTGTAATTTTTTCCTTTCTCGCAATAACTTTAACACAGGAAGGAGGGGAGGGAGGAAGAGAGAGAAATAAGCTTATATTCTTAACTTTCCTAACCCATATTGCATTCCAGAACTATAAGATGTGGTAAAGACAGGTAAGCAGATTAATTTAGCAGACTTCCAGACTTCTGAAGCAAAAGAGGGAGGCAAGAACATTTTATCATTTCTGACATATGGAGCATGTAGTACTGACTGCAATATGGAATGGATGATCAAAGTCATGTTTTCAATAGATTCTAGGAACATTTTTAGCCTTAAAGTCATTAGTAAACTTCAATTTAGGAGCTGAACCCTAAAACCTTAATTTGGACAAAGCACTCCTACTTGGGAGCAATAGTAACTCACTCACAGGTCAAAATTTAATATAATTCTTGAACCAGGCAGCTCAATGTCCTGGAGAAAACGACTAAAAAATACTTAGAAAAATACCTTCAAGGGATGAGGATGAAATTGAGAGCTAAGCACAGAAAAAATAAGAACTAGGGCTTTCAAAGAAAATTGAAGCTTTGGAGAGCCTTCAACTATTTTGATTTATATTTAAACATTTTAGAGATTGGAGCTTTGATTAGCTGAGACCCTCTCCAGTTCCCCTTGAGCTCTGATTTATGGGCAGGCTGAATCTCAGTAAAATGAAAGCTAAATGAGGTGTTCTTTAAAATTACCTTTGAAGACTTAAAGAAGGTAAGGAAGAGGGCAACTTGGCTGATGCTGACATGAAGGGGAATGGGATATGAGGGTGAGTGTTTTTAGGAGCTGAAGTCTTTTGAATACTGAAAAGGGGGAAGGAGCAGAAAGAACAGGATGTCAGGGGGTTTCTAATTGCTAGATGCGGTAGCACTAATATATACATCTCTTTTTACTGGGAGATGCATTAAGCTGGACTTATTAGCATAAACAAGGCTGTGCATATGTGAGAAGGTTTTTGGAGTGATTTTTTTGTTTTGTTTGGGGTTTTTTTTGATTGGTTGTTTATAAGATTTTTTTCCTCAATTTACTTAAGAAAAAGCTTTCTTTTTTGGGGGTTTACAGTTGATTGTCTTAGCCCACCCAAGGGTATTTTGACAGAAATCTTGTAACACCCAGGAAGCAGCTAAAGACTACTTCCAGATGAAACTGTGGAGGGGTGATTTATGATGAATGACCCCAGTGGCCCATCTTAGACTAGCATCCTTTAATATTAAGGTGGATAAAAAA
>RSEF01000031.1:2368716-2391866 GCA_003993805.1 Himantopus leucocephalus
TTGCATGCCACTGAGCTGGATGCCTTCCAGTTTGGCATCTATTACTGCTCCGGAGGTGGGCATCTTTCTCTCCCTCCCATTACCCTTGGAGTGAACAGAAATGCTCATGTCAATTTTCTCTGCAGACCTCATAGCCCTGGCTGATGTCTCTGAATAAAGGTGGCCAAAGTTGCACTTCAGTGTATTTAGCCATCTAGATAAATGAATGTTTGTTTTTTGTCTTTTTTTTTTTTTTAAAAAANGTGAGGGTTTTCTTCCCTAAAGTCAGGCGTTTATGAAGGATACTTCTCAAAAGCAGCCCTTCTTGGCCTATATCTACTCCCACCGAAATCAACGTCTGTTTGAGAGTTACCTCAGAAACAAGAGTTAATCCACAATTGGTCCTTTAGCCATTTTTTGCAGTCCCATATTTTTTCAGGCTCTAGCTAGAAAACACAGCTGAAGTCCCTGATGGTGGGTTTGTGTACTTCAGCAGGTTTCAGCAGGTCATCTAGTTCCCCTTTATGCCAAAGAAGAAAGACAATCCCCTTTCAACTGTGATTCATCCCACATATTACAGACATCTATCTTAGGAAAAGATGAATCATTTCCTGGAGGTGCTTCTCTCTCTGCCTCTCTTTCTCCATTTAGGAAACCTAGAAAAAAGCTTAAGCAAGACTATGAATTGTAGATAGCTAAAACGGGGGAGATGAATCCCACTCTGCACTGAGAATCAATGATTGCTGATCCATTGAATTCAAACTTTCAAATGCTGTCAGCATTTCTGTGTTGACAGCAAAACTATTTTTGTTTGGGATTTTCTACCAGTCACTAATTATGGCCATTTTTAACACAAACCCGAAAAAACCATTAAACTGGCCCACTGTGCTGGTAGCCGTATGGACATTTGTGATGGGATTCAGTTGCTCAATCACAAGCACCTTAGTGTTGTTTTAGACACCAAGGGGTTTCATGTCTGGTCTCCAGATGCCAGAAAGAGTCAAGTCTCCCATAAGGATGGCTTCATGTCTGGTGACCCCAAGAGTATAACTCAAATGCAAACCTCTAGTTGGATCAAGACCCTGTTAAAAGGTCTTCAAAGAAAAGGAAGCAGAAGCTGGACAAGTGGCATGTCCTGCCCCGGGCTGCATACTCATTAGCCATTGGGCTGCCAATGGGTGCTTCAGCCCTGATTCTGCTTCATGTTGTTGCGTCCCAATCTGGTCAGTGTTAGTCCTCAGAGATTTGCCTTTTGATGGCTATTTGGGAAAATAAGATTATGATTATTTCTTACAGATTCAAAAGAAAAGTTCATCTTGTTAGAAAGACTCATCCACACCAGCCAGTGGGAAGCCAGTGGGAAGAGTGGTGCGAAACAGAGCAAACCATCCAAGGCATAAGTGTTCGGTGCTCACCTGCGCTGAATAAACCTGAGCTTGCTCCCACCATGGGGTAAGGTCTCATTGCACAGCTCCTGCCATCATGCAAAAACAGCAGCTGAGGTCCTGGAAGCAGAGCCATGCAGTGGCCTGGGCCGAGCAGCCTGCTAATTAGCCTGGCCTTTCAGCAGGATTATTTATCACTGAGCTGATACAGCGCAAATGCTTTTGGCTGCGGTACGAGCTTGGTTGGGATCTCTGCGTGGTGTTGTATTATATATTGCAGTCAAGGCTGGAGTCAGCAAGGAAAATGTTTTGATGGTGATTGCATAATTGTGTGTGTTGATGATAGTGGCTAGACAACTGGAAGATCGTATGAAAAGCACATGTAGCAGCTTGCTGGAAATCAACTACACATCTCTGTGAAACACTTCCTCGTTTAGCAAGTGCAATTTTACTCGGGGTATAATAATGTCCCCTTAGCATCTGAGAACCTCTAAAATGATTTAAAAGCTGGTAGACTTTCATACCAAAGTACAGCAGAGCATCCAGAGTTTATTGAACCTTAATACAAAGGCAAAGAGTATCTTTAAGATACCTCGTATTACCAGGTTATCTACTGCCAAAGTTGAAGCCATCATCTTGTCACCATCTGGCTGAGCATAGGAATGTTTTAGAATTGGAGACACATAAACACTAAAAAACCTAGGACCCTACAAGAAGTTAACAAAGGAGGTAATTTATCTTACTCCAGTACTGATTGTTCCTCAGCCACAAAATACAATATAGAAATGTTAAGCGTTCTGGTGTTGCTCAGTGTGCCCAAGTTTTCTGATGTGATCATCTGGAGTGGAGCTGGTGCCCTTCTGCACGATACTTGCTCTACAGGTAGGACAGCAGTGAAGGATGGCTGCATCAGAAAAGCCCAGCGATCCATTTACTCTCCAATCTTGCCTCCAAAATAATGTTAGAAGAAATTATTCCTGAAAGTTGCAGCTAGGAGTTTAACACTTCCCGACACAAGAGATCTCTTCCTAGTCCCCATGCATGTATGATAGTGACACTAATTATATCATATGGGTAGATAAACTTAATTTGAGCTGTGTTTTTCTGTAGAACTCTTCCTTATTTAGTGGCTGAAACGTTAATGGTTGGACTTGATGATTTTAAAGGTCTCTTCCAACCAAAATGATTCTATGATTATATTGTTCTATAAGGTCAATTAAAAACCAAGACACAACTATGAAACCCTCCCTGGGGCTATTTTTGCAGTTAGGGTACTCATGCGTTCAGGTGATTTGAGTTCACCATTGTAGTCCTGGAGGTGGATGAGTCTAGGATTTTGCAGTGATTTTGGGGTTTTCTGGCCATATCCGTACAGTTGGGTTCAGGCAGTCATCCTGCTACTCTGTCCTTACTCATGACTGTCATGAACCAGGTCCAACATACCAAAATAACCCCTGCTCTAAATCTAGCTGGTGTCCCACCAGTGCCGGAGGGATGATGCATAACTGCAGAGGCTGGCAGCTAATCTTCAGGGGACACCTTAAGAAATCCCCCCGGATTTATTCTGATGTCCACATCTGACACCAAAATGAGTAACCTGGTACAAAACCACAGTGATGTAGAGCTCTATCTAGTTTCTCAGTTGGCAGACATAAGCATTTGCTACATGTCAGTTTAAGGAACATTTTTGTAGTCAGACTTTGTGCACTCTTTTCCTTTTGAATACTAGTAAAGGTCACATTGGTCTTGGCTACTCATTTATTTCCTTTCTCTCATTGAATTTTTAACAATAACAGGCGTTCATCCAAAGCTCTGGGCTCTTTTACATTGCATTAAAATTCACAATGTCATTTGCTTTCAGTAAATATATTCAAATCGGCTGCCTTCAAAACCATAAATGACTCACCATACAATCACTCATAATTGCAGGACCCTGAATTTCTCCTCTGCATGTTGTCCTCTGCTGCCCAGAAGGAACACATGATGTAACTCTTACCCAAAACTGGTTGGAGGAAAGAGATTACGTGTGATCATTTTTATTTTCTAAGGAAAACTTGGTAAGTTAAATACAGCACCAGTTTTGGCTGGAAAGTGAGCATGTAAATTTTATGTTACCACTCAGAGCTCTGAGAGTTACTGCACTTAAGAAAACTTATCTCTCTAATCAATTATTAAGTCTCAAAATGGAACATGTGCTTCTCTCTTACTAATTTCCCATAAACCTCCCCCACGATATTAAACTTACACATTCACATGTTAAAAGTCAGCTTATTAAAACACTACATGGTCAAAGCTGCCAATCAGATAGAAATGATCAAGGCATCCTCTGATAGGATATGAAGAGTTATGTCATGGAAACAAAATAAAAGAAATGGCTAACTAGAAGTTACCTAAAAGTTTTTTTAATTGTAATCTTATTTTTCTCACAATGGTGTGCAGTTAAAAACATGAAAACGAAATGAAAAGATTAGGAATCTGATTAGTCCTGATAGATAACAGTGAAACTACTGCTTCCCCCTGTGCTCTTGGTAAGGTCAGGCGTAGATTTATCACTAAATCACGGATATGAGAGGTAGAAGAGATCTAGTAGGAAATCCTGGCTTCTCTTTGTAAGTGTAGAATTGTTCCCTCCAACATACTTTCTGAGGCTCTGTCCGGTCAAGCATTTAATGTCTCAAAACAGCGAGGCTCCAGTCACTCCCCTTGAGAGACGATTTTATTACCTAATAGATCTCAGTGTGAGGGAATGAGTTCCAAACTAAATTTTACTTTTCATGTTGCTAGAGAGTTACTCTGTCTTGGGAATGACTGCCTTAAACCCCTTGCCCTTTATCTTGTGATAAATCTGCCCTGTGTTCATACACCTTTGAACTGAGTGTTCGGCTCCCGGTTTACTGACTTTGCTACTTGAATCCACACACTCATCCTCAAGGCTGATTTAAGTCACTATCAACTTTATTTAACCTGCTGGTGCTTGATGGGTACGTTCAATGCAATGGTTAAATTCCCAGTAGTCAATACTGTTCTACAGCAAAGCTTACAAGAAATCAGCAACGAATATTGTTAGAGATGAAGAAACACAGGGACATTGCATCTGTAGATCCCAGCTGTAGATATTCCTAAAGATAAAATAAACAAGTGCGATACATACCAACTTTCCCCTCTGCCTTTTTCATACATTACTTGTCTTCGAGTCTCATCCAAAGACCTTTGAACCAAATGGGAAGCTTTCACTGACTTCATTAAGCTTTGGGTCAACCCTGAAGGGCAACAATTGTGCCTTCCCAAAGTGTGTGGCCATGATTCAGTGAGATACTTAAGCACACAACTGCCATCAGTATTGAAGTTATCTCAGTGCCTTCAGTGAGATTTTTCATATACTAAATAAGAATGTGCTTAACCACCCCGCTGATTCTTCATATTGAATCGGAGTGGGCCCTATGGAATGGCAAACATCGTATTTTTAATACTATGGATTTTATCTATATCAGATGTGTTAAAGCTAAATTTTATATGACAATAATTCAAAACACAAACCAATTACTCTGCTGGTATGGTCACGTGTATTTACACTGCTCAAAAATCTGTCCCTTGACTTTGTAACAGCTTGCTAATATGTGTTTCTTTCACTAAACTGTCTCAGAACATCATATGAAAGCAAAATCAAATAGAAATATAAAATTCATAACCTATGATATATACGGAGTAAATCCAGTGAAAACATTTTTGATAGAACAATTTTATGTTTAAAATGAAGGCTCATTGAAACTGGAATATTTTGTAGGAACACGACTATTTCAATGACATTTTCTATGGGAAAAATGTCTCAGCAAATTGCTTTGATTTTCTTATTTGTGCCACTAATGCAGAAATGATTTGTTTTGACAAAACAAAAAATGCATTTTTGAGTTTACCATACTGTTTTGTTTTGATTTATAGCAACTACTGATTTCATCGTGAGGTTTAATACAGTGTATTATATTCAATATTTCATTGCAGTGTTTTTCAACATTGCAACAATGAGACATTTCTGCTTTTCCAAAATAGTACTATATTTCTCCATGAGGATTTTCAGAATTTCTGTACTCTGAAAGTTTCTCTTTAAAAGTTTCAATTTCTTCCTCCAGTTCAACCTGCAAATGTGATTTCAGCGTGTTCACAGTGCTCACAAAAGTTTGAATTTCTGGACATTTGTAATACCAATTCAATTATATGTATTTGCTGCTTGAAACAGACATGGATAAAGCCAACTACAGTCAAATTTGTGTACATTAGGTTCAGATTCTCAGCTATGTCCAGTTCTGATCTGACCCGATGCCTTCCTTTGCCATGCATATTCTCGTGACTGACTCTGAATCTGCAATTTCAATCACGAGTTAAACTTTTATGAAGACTAGATGAATTTTAGAAAAAATATGCTAAGTCAGCAAGATTACATTTTACATGTAGATATGAATAATCATAGTAAGCTGCTGGCAAAGGAGGATCCAGCTACCTAGAGCTCCTGGCTGGAGACCAGATGCTCTTCATCCTGCACCAGTTGCTCACCCCAAAACCTGGTGGTTGAAGTACCGGAGTCATTAGAAATCCTGCTCCGGGATTCCACATTGTAGTACATGGTAGTGAGCCACACATGGCCACATTTTGTTTATGACAGATGGCTCTTCCCAAAAATATGATGTGCGAGATTGTGCTGACTTGGACAGTTCTGCGTAAACTGTGGGGGATTGACAGGGTGTAATATACTTTTTCTGTTTACTTAAAGTCTAGAAGAGAATGGGCCAAACCCAGCGAAGAACAGCCTGTTTCAAAGATATTACGGCTGGAAAATGTTGTTTCTCACAGAGATCATCTCTCTATAACAAGCTTCATGGTGATCCTGTATGGTGGGGGAAAAACTATGCAGATTGGGAAAAGAGTCAATCACATGATTTTCATTTGTGTGTTATCACGGAAATGTCTGTGAGAGGAAAAGGGAACTTCTGCTCATTTCCACAGCTCAGCACAAAGCCAGCCTGGCTGGAAACAAGCTACCTCGCGGCCTAAAAACCGCTCATAGGAGCCATGTGAAATTCAAATGTAAGAAGAAGAATTCGTCAGTGATGAACAGGCACCCTCGGAGAGGCTGAGTTGATGGACAATTTGCAAGAGTCAGCTGGGAATTGGACCAAACAAACCACACACGCAACCTTGCTTGAATGACAGCTTGGAAGAACCATGCTGAATTTCCCAGCAAGCTGGGAAGCTGTAGCTCACACATGAGATTTGCTCTACCTTTGTTTTTTTACTAAACTTTGTTGAATGTTTGCTAAATGGAGAATGCATGCATAATATGGGGTTAACCAGAACTCTTTTGCTAAAGCCTGAGGAGTATAATTCATCATGAGGTATTGGGGATATTCTTATGGCCCTTAATCAGTATAGATTAGTATAGGTCTGGTGAGGTTAATGTGGCTGAACTGATTTGTGCCAGCCGAAGATCTAGTTCTGGTTTAAATGCTTTACTGTAAAAGGAGAAATTAATTGTTTTATCCCAGATTTTTCCAGATGGTCTGGACTGGAACCTGCTACTGAAATGGGATCACTCATCCCCTTTGGCTTTTCAGATTACACAGCAGACAGAGCTCCGAGGGCATTTTGGTTGCGGCTTCTATTTTTGTCACTTCCTCTGAACTGTGTAAACCTCCCATGACTAAAATGTCTCTCTTTGGCATGGTGGAATCACGTCTATTGGGATAATATAGCTAGAGTTGCGTGGGAAGCATTTTTTTCCTAGACTAAGAAACTGATATTAAAAAAAAAAAAAAAGTACCATTACATTCCAAGTTGAGATCTTTGGAAAAGTTCATGGGAAATAGGAGAGACCTATCCTCAAAACAGCCGGTTACCTCACTCTTAGGTTAAAACGTGGAACTTCCCAAACTTTCAAAGCCCATGTTTTTAGGTGCTTGAGAGGAGCCTCCTCTTCTGTAGCTGTCACATTGATTGGAAACTCCTTTATAGAAAAAAATTTAAGCCATATGTGCTTCTCTGAACAATTTTTTTTCTATCAAACTAACATTTGTTGATGACAAAACATTTTGTTCCAAAAATTCCTCTGATGATAAGTATTCACTAAGTAAAGTTTGCCTAACCTATTTGGAGCCCTTGACTGAAAAGTCATGGGTTGAAAGCAGCTGAAATCTGCCTCCTTAAAGAGCATGATGTCTTTCCCTCTGCAATTAGTATGGCTAAGTTCTGCACAGAAAAGCACTTCCAAACTTCCTTGCTGGTCTCATCAGGTTTTTCTCTCAGACTGTGTAATCCCATGATTACATGGTGATGTTGATGCAATGTGACATGCTATGTCAGTGGAGTTTCTAACAACTTATTTTGTAGCAGTGAAAGAAAAACCCAGCAACTTGCATGCTTAAACTGAAACAGAATTAAGTAAAAGAAGGAAATCTGATAATCTATATTGAAATCTGCTCACAGGTAACTGGCAGCCTTTCCTGGAAGTCTCAACTAGTGCCGTTGTGCACAAAATGCTTGACAATCTGCCAGTCTACTCAATAGATATCTCTGCCAGTCCACTCAATAGATATCTCTGCCAGTCCATTCAGTAGATAGCTGTACATAGCAATATTTCAGGAAGACGCTTGACTGGTTGACAAAAGATGATCCAGTATCAACCTTGTGCATGAGCACACAGATCAAATCCTTAAGCTGGTTGTGATAAACCCTTGAATATTTCCCCAGCTGGGGCTCAGAGTCCTGCTGGTCTTTTCATGCACTTTTCAGAAGCAATAGCCTGTTGACCATAAATGGTAGGAGTGAGTATGATGGTCTCGCAGACACTATTTAGGTCTCTGCTGCTACAGTCTCTTCTCAAAAAGGAAAATGCCCCCTCCCCCCTGCCTTGAAATTTCAAAACTTTGCGAAAGATTTTGCCCTTCAGTCAACAAAATGCTTGTTTCTCTGTTTGTACAGGAATGCAATTTAGCTGGAATCTCTTTAGGAAAATAAAAAACCACCCATCTACTCTGCCCTGGTGAGGCCACATCTGGAGTACTATGTCCAGAAAGACAAAGAACTGCTGGAAAGAGTCTAGCAGAGGGCTACAGAGATGACCAAGGGACTGGAGCATCTCTCTGATGAGGAAAGGCTGAGAGACCTTGTTGTGTTTAGCCTGGAGAAGAGAAGACTCAGAGGGGATCTCATCAATGCTTATCAATATCTAAAGGGTAGGTGTCAAGAGGATGGGGCCGGACTCTTTCCAGTGGTGGCCAGCGGTAGGACAAGGGGCAACAGGTGCAAACTAGAACACAGGAAATTCCATCTCAACATGAGGAAAAACTCCTTGACTTCGAGGGTGGCAGAGCACTGCAACAGGCTGCCCAGAGAGGCTGTGGAGTCTCCTGCTACGGAGATATTCAAAGCTCACCTGGATGCATTCCTGTCCAACCTGCTTTGGCAAAGGGTTGGACTAGATGGTATCCAAAGGTCCCTGCCAACACCTACCATTCTGTGATTCTGTGATTGCATAAGAATAGCCCCCTCCCAAGCCTTTCTAAGAGAAAGGCTAAATCAGTATAAGGTGCAACAAAAGATCAGGGAAGATTTTGAACATTGCACAACATTGTCAAAGCACAGATGAACATCTCTCAACGCTAGCTGATCACAGAGGGAGTGTTGAATCCAGAGTGTGAGGAATGGCTTTTGAGAAATGTCAGCAGGTAATAACATGGTGCGGTCTGACAGGGAGCACTAGAAAAGAAGTAAAAACCTACTGAGCTGTGGTAGCACGGATTCAGTTGTACAAAATACATTTATAAGTACCTGAAAATGTTAAAAGGTTTCATTTTAAACTTCTTTGCAAATAATATGACACAGGCCTACTGAAATCACAGGGGTTTGATCCAGGTCATATGGGTTTTTTTGGGAGTAGACTTTTCACTGTTCTCTCAAGAAACAGTGATGGTGTGGTACCTTGGCTCTGCACCATGAAGGTGTATGGAAGAGTTGGCATGAGCTGGCACACTCTTACACTTCATAGAATCATAGAATGGTTTAAATTGGAAGCAACCTTGAAGATCATCTAGTTCCATCTCCCCTGCCATGGGCAGGGACACCTCCCGCTAGACCAGGTTGCTCAGAGCCCCATCCAGCTTGGTCTTGAACATCTTCAGGGATGGAGCTTCCACAGCTTCTCTGGGCAACATATTCCAGTGCCTTACCACTATCATAGTGAAAAATTTCTTCCTCATGTCTATTCTAAATCTACCCTCTTCCAGTTTGAAGCCATTCCCCTTTGTCCTATCACTACACACCCTTGTAAAAAGTCCCTCTCCAGCTTTCCTGTAGGCCACCTTTAGGTATTGGAAGGTGGCTATGAGGTCTCCCTGGAGCCTTCTCTTCTCCAGGTTGAACAACCCCAACTCTCTCAGCTTGTATTCATAAGCAGAGGTGCTCCAGCCCTCTGATTGTCTTCGTGATGCTCCTCTGGACCCACTTCAACAGTATGTCCTCCTCATGTTGAGGGGTCCAGAGCTGGACTGGACTTCCAGATGTGAAATGATTCTTGCTGAGTGGATACTTTGATAATTGAAGACCTTTAATTGGAAAAGCCATTTGAGCACCTCCAACTATAAAACCACAGTGGTTATTTTTCACTTATTTCCTAAAAGTGCCCCACTACAAACAGATACAGCAAGACAATGCTTAAGAGTCAGTGTTTAGCCCTTGTAGGTGTGAATTGTCTTAAGTGTGGTCACCCAAGCTTATTTTCATAAGGTCATTCAAACAGGTGGCAATAAAATCTCATCGTCAAATTTGTCTAAACTTCTTTAACAAATTCAGAAAGAATTAATGTACGAGGAAATGACATCCTTATTTAGAACACTCAAAATGAAATGTAGCAGTCTGAGCTGTGATTTTTAGAAGTGTTAAATGTGTACGAGTTTCAGATGAAATCAAGAGGAACAGGAGGGTGTTGTTTAGCCACAGTTTCACACCTTCATCTCTAGTGAATGCTCACTTTGCTGGTCTAGTCTACACTGGTCTTGAAAGACAGCTGCTGCTCTCTGACAGATCTTTGGAGTAGAAAGTGATGTATGGTTCAGTCTTCACCTTGCACTGGCCAGAGGAACCCAACTCACCCTCAAGTTGTAACGGACTGAGAGCACATTGTAAGTGAGCTGTGCTGCTATAAATGCCCATGTGAGTGCCCTTTTGCCGAGACTTAAAATGTCTCTTCACTTACAGCACAGGCTCAGTGCGTACATCCGAGTGAGTTACCCCATCTCAGGAGAGGCCAAGGTGATCATCCACTGCAATAATTTACAACGTATCCCCATACCAAACACATAGCTAGCTCTGTAGCTCCCAACTCCTTTTATAGCTAGTACGTGTAACACTTGTAAGGCAGAATTCAACTGACCTGCTTTGGATGCCTACTGCAGATAAGATGAATCATGTCTCAGAAGTGCTATTTCTTTCCAACACCTTTTTTGGGAGTCTAGAGAACTAGCTCAGATGTAGGCATCTATAGCATTGATGTCTAAAGTTAGGCAGGATTAGTCCATCCCAATGGAATTTAAGATATGATACTGTGAGTCTGAGCCCACACTGCCCTTGGCCACATGATTGTTAGATAAAAATAACAATATACAAGTGCAGTGGTCAAAGGCAATGCAGACAGATTCAGTCTCAGCTCAGCTATTAACATAGCTATACCACCTGTGGGACCAGCTGACTTCTTCCAGGCAGCTCAAAATGCAGCCAGGAACCCTGAAGGCTTCATTATCAAATTAGCGAAAGCTTTGACATCTCAAGATGCTCCTGAGAAGTGCTGCCTTTGTTGGCCACCAGACTGCTCATCCACAAAATCTGGTGAATAACTGGCTTGACATATTATTAGTATGTGTTATTAACTTGTCAAGGTTTATTATTAGTTTAACAATAACAATTAGAGATAGATAAATATTTTGTAGTCAAATTTGGAATTTGTCCTACAGCTTCTACAATGTGCCTGTCTTAAGGACTGCCTTAAGAAGACAGTGAAAAGCAGTTCTCTTATGTTTCTAAGAAGTGTGGGTTTTCTTTTCCCAGAAAGTAAGTGATATTACCTTTGATTAACTCAGAGAGAAGCAGGACAGTGCTTAGTTGGCAACACAGGTTAATACCTACACAAATAGTGACCACTCACATATTGTGGGTGTTGTTGCATATACAAATCCAGTAAGAAAGCTAAACAAAGACAGAGAAAGTATCCAGTTGTCAAGAAGGCATTCCTAAGGAAGAAGGACCACAGCCGAAGAAGAGTTCTAGGTCTGTTATAAGTTTGCCTTTTCCCTTTAGTTTCCTGGAGCTGGCGTGTGACATAGGTTCATCTTTACCTTCATTTCCCTACAAATGTCTTCTTGTCTCTTCGGGTATGAATTGTTATTTTCTGTCGCAACCAGATGTTACCACCTCCAAATGCATCTCTGAAGCAAATTTTTTGTTCATAATAAAAGAGAATGATACAAAGGGAAAGTGAGGGGATTTTCAAAAAGATATAAAGAAGTTAGTGATATGATTGTAGAGTCTTGAACCTAAAAGAGTTCACATCCAGTGAATAACATGATGCTTCTCTGTTGCTGAAATGCCTTTTCACCAGTCTAATAATTTCAGCCAGTTTTACTCAAGGACTGAGGAAGTGCATGCTTTAGTTACCCACTTTCTGGGGACTTTTAATAAGGACTGCAGTACATTTAACCTCAGTCTTGCCTTACTTTAATGCTTATCCCCCTGCTTGCTGCATGGTTGGTGGTAAGGAGCCAGTCCTGAAAGGTGAAAGCTTTTCACTCCTCTCTCTCCCGTCACTTAGACAGAATGGATCTGAAATAAGATGTCTCCAGGTAAATGCCTGCAGATCCCTGGGGAAAGAAGATCACCACACTCAGACCACTGCTGAGCAGGCTGCTGGGAGAAAGGGGACCAGGAACAGATGTTGATGCTGTTTTGTGAGTTTGGCTCTTTGTTCTCTGGGCTTCCGGTAGATTTGTCTGAAAACAGTCTGGCTGAAACAACGTCTTTGGGGGATTTCTCTGTTTTGTTGAGAAAAAGTGAGCAGCTTTTTTTTTGTTTATAGCTCTGTTACTTTTATTTTGTGTTTTCTACTTTTCCAGCCAAATTGAAGAATTAATTCTTTGTCCAGCCCAAGTGATATTCACAGAATGGAGGAAAGGAAGATAAATGAAAAGGAGAATAAAAAAAAGAGAAAGAATTGTGCTCCCAGGGGAGAAATTTCCATGGAGAGTCTCATGAAGTGTTTATGCTGATGGATACAGACAACCTGAAGCTCCCTTACATGAGCAGCCCCAGACCTAAATGGTGGTTTGGTTCAGAGAAATGCAAGCTTGCTTGGGTCTGGGGACCATCCAGTCACATTAGGCCACAGCTAAGCTTAAACCATCAAACCTACTTTAAATGCATCTGAAATTCCAGTTAAATGGGGAGGCTGCATTAGGGCCTTAGTTGGGGTCTTGATTCTCCCAGCTCAAGTGGTCATAGGGCCCATTTTCTGTGTGTGCTCAAGGACAAAATATCCCTTTGGGTCTATCTTTGTGTTCTGGTTGCAGAGTACACTCCATCTGAAATCACGGTGAAGTCACAGACATTCCTATCAGCTGAGGTTTTCCCTCAAATTGGTGGAGATCGATTTTGGGGAAAAATGAAATGATATTTCAGTGAGGACCAGCCATTTAAAGCTCACTCTTTTCCTGCATCTTGAGCATCAGCTTCACAGAAAAACTTATCCCAGGTAAATTTGAACCAAACTGCTGTCTTGAGTGCTACTTTTTTGAATGCAACTTATAAATATGACAGTCGAAATTAGAGGCTTCACACTTGAGACACTGTCTTCATTTGACACTGCCCTCATTCGACGGATGTTTGGCCTACTGGAGGGAACAGAGCTAATGGTCTTGTTAGAAGCTTGATTAACAACCAGCTTTAATGCATGGCCAAGCTGCCATGTAGCGTGGCAATCATTCCATGCCTCTGTACTTACTACATGACCCTCGCAATAAAAACACTGTTAACTGCTGAGAGCAGCTGAAAAAGAAAAAACCTTGAAATGGGGCAGCTGAGATAGTGGCAGGGGATTTTACCACCATTTTGCTAATGTCTCCCTCAAACTAGTTGCCATCTGCTATTCAGCAAGTTTGAAACCTGCTGACTCAGAACCTGAGTTGTGGCAAGGCATAAAACCCATGGTGGGACTGGAAAATCAGTCTGAATACCATTTCCTAGAGGTTTAGGTTGCTTTGGTTCGCCTTTCTTTTTTTTTTTTATTTTCCCCAGGACCTTTGATTGCCTGCAGTGAAAATAATTTACTCTGCTCCTAGAAGACTGGTTTGAAGGAAACCAAGAATAAATGTGTGTGGGGAGCAGAAGTTGGTGTGTGCTACGGGCTCCACTTTGCAATCCTATGGACAGTGTTTATCACGGAGCCAGGACTCACTCCTGATGAGGGTAACAAAGCTTGGAAAAAATGCCTAAAATCACTTTCTTCCTCCATGCTATGCACCCTTTGTGTACAATCAGAACCAAGTTTCTTGTCCTGTCTTCAGTGCTCTGACTCTTACTGGGAACCACCATAATCCTGTTAAATCTTGACGCAGTTCAAATAAAACACGGGCTGACCTAGCCTTTACTTTGCACAGACACCTATAAGATCCTCCAACAATTCAAAAAATGCCCAGAAAACCTCTAATGACTCTGACAGCTTGGTAATCTGGGCTTTCTGCTCTTCTGAGAGATGGCCTCTCCAGAGGCATACGTGTGGGCACTGGTTCAACACTTCCATCTTCGGATGGAAGAGATCCAGCAACTGAATCACCAGCACCAGCATCTGCCATCTACCTACTCACGAAGTTATCCAGGCTTAGCCGGGGAGGTCTGCCGGATACCTCCCCCAGTGTGGCAGAGCTGTCAGAGCGCTACTAGAGCTCATCCCTTCGCCCCCAAGAAAATATCTGTCAAGACTAAAATACTGGAATAATGGTTGAAAAACCTCGATATGCTCCAGAAACAGTAGTTTCCTTTTCAGTTCTCATGCACTGTTGAGAATTAAGGCCTTTAAGCTTTTGTTTGTTTGTTAAACACAGGATGGACTACCATATTCTTCTCTGGAGATGCTTTTGCTTAGAGTTACAGATTGTGGAGAGATACTGTACTATGAACCAACTGTGAAAGCTTATTGTCCCTGTCTTCCAGCAATAAATGAATTCCATAAATTGCAATTAATGATGCAACAGGGGAGTCTAGTTAAACGAGTGGCAGTCCTCCAAATATGTTGGCTTTTGCTTTAAGAAAGGGCAGAGGTGTTCTATACTTTGGCAGTGCTTGTATGCCTCCTTGTGCCAAGAAAGGCCCACTGAAGCTGGAAAGACATTGCCTACAACAAAGCTGTAATGGCTTAGCGTAGCAAACTATCATATATTTCGCAAGAGCTCTGCTCAATATCCATTAAATTAGGCCCGAGAGACAGGGTTAGTCTTAGACACCAACAGCTAAAACAGTCCTAAATTGTGCCTGTACAGGGTGTAAATTTAAATTTAAAATTGTGCTGCTAACTTGCTATGTGCTGCTTATCTTTTCAGAGTTCAAGTTTGAGTTGGTGTAAGAAATAAGGGCAATTTTCTGTTCCACAGTTCAGAACAAGTTTATTGTGGGAAAGAGAGTCTAGGACAGTCTGCCTTCAACTCCTCATTTAACATTGCCTGTTGCAGCTCATGTTGTCCTGATTATGCAGCCATGAAAGCCCCACATGTCTTCCCCAATCCTTATTAAACTGGCAGAGTCTCAGTCCTGTAGTTTTCCTGGTTAAGAAAAAAAAATATATTCAAAACATCAAAAAGTTGTCATAAGTTCAACCAAGTCTGCCTGAGTTTGCTGAGAGTCTGAAACAATAGCTCTGTGCTGCATTCTTGGGCATTCATTTCAATAAATGCCGTCAGATTTGCACTTAAAAGTCAGAAGTTTTTGAAGAGAACATAGATATGTTGCTCTAGAATATCTAAAAAATATACAGATTTTGCTTGTTTTTAATGGTGATGTCAGAAGATGGCAGTTTCAGAGTCCAGACTGAAAAATTTGGCTATAAATGTCTAGGAAAAGTCATATAAAGAATTCTGATTTCCCACGAAAAGATGCATCTTTTTTCCCAGCTAAGCTTCTTCTGAAGGATACAAGAAGAGACAGATGGTGTAAGGAAAGAGAAATTTGTTTAAAAAAAATAAGTGAAATCCATTAATGCGCATGTGTGTGTATTTTATTAGTGCCAAAAAAACCCCTTTTACCCCCAAGAATCTAAACTCATTTACAAAAAAATGAAGACGTCCAAGCAGATCCTTATGTATCCAACCCAGACCACTTTTTCCACTCTAAAAATGATAAATAACAATATTTTTCTGGAAATGTAATACTCTAGACCTCCCCCCTCTTTTTCCTTTATATCACCAAACTCAAATGCCCCTTGTTGCTGTGCACAACATGAAGAAAGGTGGGGAGGTACTTGTTACGCACAGGGTCTGTCCATCCAGGCTGTGCAACCAAACTCTTTCCTCTTCCACAATGTTTTTTCAGGTCAGGGTTTTTTTTTTTTTTTTTTTTTNTTTTTTTTTTTTTGTTGTTGTTGTTGTTGTTTGTTTTGGTTTGGTTTTTGAGCTGTTTTGACTGGTGGTGAACTAGGCAGAAATGCCAGCCTGGATTTGGAAAATACCTCACTTGCTCAAGTTTCTAATGCTTTGTGCATCACGTACCAGTTTTGTAACTGGATTAGAGCCTGGGGGGGGGTGTGCAGGCCATATTGCTCTGGTGGGGCTTCACGCGCTCGCTGCAGGTGAGGACCTGACTCCTTCCAACAGCTGCTGTCATTGTGTACTCAAATAACACGGCAGCCTTTACGTTGCTTTGTTTGCACATTTTTGGTATTAAACTATAAAAAAACCCCACCCAGCTGTGTTTGTCTTCCTTTTTTTTTTAATGTTTCCTTTCCTGTGGTTTTCTTCTCAAAGTATTTGCCACCTCTTTTTTTTTTTTCCCAGTGCATATATCCTTCTATTTCATTTATATGTACAGAGCAGTTCTGCTTTCTCTTGACCTTTTTTCCTTTTCTTTCCTTTCCTGCCGCTTTTTCTGCCCTTTTCTCCTCTCCCTCCTTGTTTCTGCTCACCACCCTGTGAGCATCACCAGGCCTGTCACCACCACTGATGCATAGGATGCTCCCTGGAAATAGGCATAGAGGAGTAGCGGAACACCAACGGGTCTTGGGGAAATGTGGCTTGCTGGCAAGTATCCAACTGCGAGGCGAACCATGAACTTGCTGTAAAAAATACTTCCCACCTACTCCCCCTCGCAGGAGGATGGTCACTGCTGGTTGGCTTGTAAAGTGGGTGTACCGTGTTTTCTGTGTGGGGCAAAGCTCCCCAGAAAGTCCATGAGTGGTCCCATGGACAGGTACACGTGGCCAGCCCAAGGCTTGCTTCCCTAGTGTTAGGGTGCCACGGGGACAATTAGGTGTCGACCATGCCTGGGAGGGGAGTGAAGAAGTCCACGGAGAGGTTTTTGATTTGGGAGGGAAAAGAGGCATCAGGGAAGCTGAGCAAAGGGGTGGGGAGGGTGGTGAGCTGAGCCTCCAGCACAGTATTTCTGTTGGTTTCTTTGCAGTGTGCCTGTCCGTGGTTAAACGAGAAGTGCAGGAAAAGCATGTTTCAGACGTGGGCCATGCAAGGGCTGAGCTTGAGAGCTGAGCTTCCTTTTATTTATTGGGTTGTGTGTGTGTGCAGAGCTGGAATCATTGCCACAGGCTGTGTGGAGCCAGCTCATGGAGAATATCCAGCTTGGGGTGAGACTGTGTTTTATGTCTTCCTTTCGCGGTCCACTTTCATTGATTGTTCCTGAATTGAAGTGTTTTCCAAGTGAAAACTGGCTTGCAGGCCCCCAGCTGCCTGCAAAACTTGGCTGGTCTGGGGACAAAGGTGCAGGGAAGAAGCAGTTGCTTTTGATGTTTTCCTTGCAGTACTTCCCAAGTGGCTAAACTTCAACAAATTGTCTCCTCGGGCTGATGGCCTCTGTTTCCAGTAGAAGTATGGAAATGGGCAGGGTCTTTTTGGGCTACATAGTGCTGACACTTCCCGTGGCACAGGATTTATGGAGTAGCACAGGGCATTCAGAGAATATTCATTCAAGATATTTTCTTGTACAAAGCACAAAGATGGAGCTGGAGTGCCTGCTGCCCAATATTAAATATATCAGAATGGCTAATTGTGCTTTCTGATTCTGCTTTCAGGAACCTGCATAGGCTGAAAGTCTAATGAAGGTGGTACCTTTGAGACCTGTAGGTTTCCGCTTGTGTGCTTTGGTTGTGTTTTCTAAGTCACAAATGACTTGCACAGACAAGGAAAACATCAACCACAGGTAGGAGACCTTTCTGAAGGATCAGCAAAGCGCTTCTCTACGTGATGGTAGCAATACAGCTGCTTCCTCAAATCCATGAACCATACCGGTATAGTTAAAAAATAAACAGGGGCCCACACAGGTTCAAAAGATAAGTCTGTACTGCGGGCAAAGGTGTGGTGGCACCTTGTGTAGGAATAATGGGATTGGATTAATGTTGAAAATACTGCTACCAACACAGTTTGGTTGACTCCACATGAATTGACTGCTTAGGGGTTCCCCCAGCATTTTGGGCAAAGGTTGAGCTTGCTGTCTGCTCTGTTACTGCTACTCAAATGAGCTAGTTTGAAGCAGTGGGCACATTTATGTGAATGGAAATTACAGCTCATTTGCAGTGCTGTCATGCAAAGAGTTACCTGCGTTGGTCAAAGCTGCATCTTCTGAGATCTTACAGTGATCTGAAGCAGACATAAACTCACTGGGGTGCACCAACTTTAGGTATCACCGACACAGCACACCACTGAGTCTGAACTGACAGGTTCAGCACGCTCCTCTTGCCCAATGTCAAGTCCCTCTACTGAGCAGTGAGAACAAGGATTCTTTAAGGACAAAATTTCAACATAGAGACAGGAAAATATTTCAGGAGAGAATTGAGGTATTTATACTGAGGAGAAAGGAAAGCACATGACTGAGAGCACCTTGAAAAATTAACTGTCTCAAAAGGTGATTCATATTTTAAGGTACTCTAATATTTACAAAATTTCCATATAAGAAATTTGAAGCAGAGCAAAGTTGGCACGGCAGAAGCAATACTGACACTATTTTAGAGCCTGACTTTGTGCATACAATAGCCTCCAGCATGACACAAAGTGCATAAAAATGTAAAAATAAAATAACGACTAGATGGGAAATTTATGGCTTAGATGATTAATGAGGAGTGACAAAACCTTCTTTCTTTTTAAAGACATATCAAATCGACTGCAACCAAATCTTATTATCTGAGATAGTTAGGACAGTGGGTGGTGCTGGGAGAGAGCTTTCTCCACAGTGGTGCACCTGCTGAGTGGCTGAGTACAGATTTTCAATAGCCAACACCATCATCCTGACACCTTTCCCATGCAATAAATATACCACAGATTCATAGCCCTGATTTGTTGAGCTAGATGCAAGAATCACTGGGTGAAATGTATGGTCTGCATTGTGCAGCAGGTCAGACTTAGATGATCTTCTGACCTTAAAACCCATGAATCATAGCACGGTGATGAACACTTCCAGCATAAAAAACAGAGTCCAGAACCAGGAGAAAGACAGCTATGGAGCAAAATGAGATCTGTGAGGCTGCGTGGGAACTCAAGTTGTCTCCTTTCAAAACCCTTTTGCACAAGGAACGTAGCGCGCAGCAAGCCCAGGAGCAGGAGGATTTACAGCCTAGGAGCTCCTGTGTGCTTCCTCGGTGCAGATGTTTGGTGCACACCAAATGGGCTGTAGCTACCTCTGCTGTCACGGACCAGAAAGGCCAGAGCCTGGGAAAAGTTGGAGGTGCTTCAAGTATGACTTTAAATGCCTAAATCCAAAATCGTGATGCTGATTCAGCTGTTATTTAGCCCCAAAGGCAGTTACATTTCAAGGGCACCTCAGGTTTTTATGCTTAATTTTTCCAGATGCCTGGAGTATTTTCTCACTCCCAATAAATTTTCAGAAATCGACAATGACTTTGGTTTTCTCCCCTGAGAAGGGTGAGCCAACGGGTTTTCTCGTATTACCTCCAAGGCCGGGATTTTTGACTTTTGCCTTTTTTTAATACAGCAGAAGGGAGACCCTTTGTTCATACAACAGCACTCACGCGCAAAGGGGATATCCACACCCAACCCTTTCCCTCCTTGAGGGTGTTTAATCCCTGTTTCTGGCCTCTCAGGAAACTGGTGAAACCACTAGTCTATAAAGTGGTGTAGGAAAGAATTCAAGATTCATGGTCAGAAAGAGCGAGGCTGATTCAAGCTCCCTTCCAGCAGCATATGAGAGGAGCTGGATCTGCTGTCAAGGGTAGAAGAAATTGGAGCTTTAAAAGAAAACCACTGAGAATGGCCAAGCAGAAGTGGAAGATTTAGGCAGATATTGTGTTACTGTTCATACAAACAGAATATTCACTCTTGGAAGGCAATAGGTTAGTGTTGGATCTCATCTCTATTCAAATCACAGTAAGTGGTCTCTAAAACAGAGTTTCAATTTTAAAACCATAGAAAAATACAGAAAGACACCAAATCAGAGACCCTATTTAAAGTAAGGATCATTAAAATGCAATATTTGCTATTTAAGTTTGGCTGTGACAGTAAGCTGATATCTATCTTGTCTGCTCCAAATATAGTGTTTTGTTTCCTATTGAAGTCCAAAGATGGCCTTTTGCAAATAGCAGCCTACTCATACAATAAACTCAATCAAAATGTCAGTACTGAGCAATTCTCAAAATTCTTATTTTATGAATGGTTGCTCTTTTTGTAAGTCTTTTCCCAACCCTGATCAGATCCCAGAAATTCCCCCCAGAAGTCAAGGGGAGTTTTTCCTTTAATATTGACAGGTCTTGAATCAAATGCCTCAGAAAAAGGAAGTTTTCGAATGAACTGAAGAATTAAAAAATGCAGTTTCTTCTGGATTTGTATCCTATTTTCCTTCCACCCCACTGGGATCACCTCAGCTTTCTGAGCTGTTTCTATCCCCCATGTGTTGCCGGGGGGGTGTGTAATCCCCATGTACATCCCCAATTCCTGTCCTTGTGGACACTCTCTGATCCTTCCTCTGAGTCTCAATTAGCAAGAAGCAGCACTTGTGGCTCTTAGAAATGCGTAGTGACCAGTAGTCTCATGCATAAAGGCCAGCTGGCAGCTAAAACTGAACAGAAAAGCTACTGATTTTCATAAAAAATGCTGGAATTTAATATCTGTGAGACCTCTACCCTTCTGTCAAAGTTGATCAGTGGGTTTACAGGTTATTGAAAGAGACTGACAGATGGCCGGACAGGCGTAGAGCATGATCACACAAGCGCTGTTTTCTCAGGCTAAAGACCATGATTAACCTTTGAAAAACAAAATTCAATGTACCTGGATTAATCTTATCTTCAGCAGTGATTTATAAGCAACTTACAGAATAACATGCAGCATGAGTTATGCACTGGTGATGCACATCTAGAAACTTTTCCAGCATTACAAACTTCTAAACTTCTGATTTTGATAGCATCCTCCTCCGCACAGCAGCAAATTCAAGTCAGCTAAAGAGATAAGCAGCTTATCTATTTTTAAGTTGCCTTTCTTCCCTCTTTCCTGCAGCTACTTCATCAGTTAGAAAGCTCATGGAAAAGGGCATTCCTAGGAGAGATTCACTAAGTGAGAAAAGGAATGAGCAAAATGCAAACACAGCTGATCCTCAGTGAATTGAAACTTCCCCCAAATACTGTCACAAATAGATATCCGTACTTCTAGCTTTGCTTCTTGGGATTCTTCTTTCTTATGCATCGTATGCTAATTATCTTGCCAGTCAGCCTGCAAAATTTGATTCGGCTTTTTTCCTGCTTCTTGCTTGTAAATTTACATTAGAGAAGAGGTAGGGTGAAATTATTAATGAAAATGTATCCACAGGTGTCTTCGCAAAGGAAGAGAGCAGAACTAGCGTACGAAACAGATGCCACTTTCAGGTCTCCTTTTAACGCGTTTACATTCAGCTCTGAACCCTGCTAATTTGCATAGGCGAGGGGATAAAAGCAGTAACAAACATCTCAGCTGGTTCTGAATTTCCCCCACAGACAGAATTATCTGTCTGCTGTTCCTTTCTCTGTGTGTTGCTCTCAGGAAGCAGACAGCAAGCAGGCAGCACGGTGTTCGCTCGCTGCTCTCGACTCTTTTTAGTGGCATCCCAAGTTTTGCCCGGCAAAAAGAGGATTCCCCAATGAGCTGAGACATGGTAGGTGGGATTTCTCTGAGCAAAAGTGTCTAGAGCTGAGCTACTGCAGAGAAAGAGGGGCTTTAACAGAAGTGAAGGTCTGCAATGAGAGGAATTGTGGCCTCACAAGAGCTATTTATCTTGGCTTAAGTTTGTTCTGATGAAGCACCCGTCGTGACCACTGAGTGCTGGATCAATGAGGAGGAACCATGGAGGAGATATCAGCAATGTCACAAGCAGTTGAGAGGGAAGGAAGGAGGAAGGATGAGGTTTTTTTTCCTCTTGATGTGCATGTACGTGCCCGTCTCATCCTGCAGCTAGAGTAAATTAGTCTTAGTTGCTCAATAAATGGGAGGCATCACACAGCAGTAAATCTGGAAGATGGATGTGAACAGAGGAGGACGCGCAAGAAGATCAGCTCAAAGCAGATGTGTTGCTCGAGGAAAAAGGGTGGGTTTTTTCACAGTCCGTGACAACCAGGCAGTGACAGCATGCAGGACAACAGCTAGGCTGATTTACATGTCTAACTTCAGTAAATATAGCAACAAGGGTGGGTAGCTGTTAGAAGCTCACTGCTCTTCAGGTGGTGAAACGTGGGCTCACCAGTCTGTCTGCAGTGCCCGGCTTCTGAAAAGCTCACTGTGTGCATGTTTTTATCAGGAAGGAGTCAGTTATGTTTTGGTCTGTCACAGAGTTGTCCCTTAGCCCACGATATACAGACAAGCATTTGTTGTCTGGTGCTCTATTAGGCACGCTTTCTCCAGTTTCCCGCACGGGTGGTTATTCTTTATTTTCTGACCAATGATTTACTTCAGTTTTTATCTGCTACAATTTGCTACTTATGACTAACCAAAACTTTTCATCAAAAAAATGTTTTTTCTTAAAAAGGAAAATTCACTGCACTGTTCCCCCAAACAAATAAAAAGAAAACCACCTTTGATTGAGAACCTGAAAATGTCAACTGCAAATTCAACTGCTTTTATTTTTTTGCCATTGTTAGCTGAGTATTTCCACTTTTGAACATTTTTTTTCCTCATTTTCATCTGTAGAACAATAAGGAATCTGTAGCTTTCATTTTTTTCCATTAAAACAAATTCTGACCGACACTTGCAACCAACCTATGGCTTCAAAACAACCTAATTCTAATGTAATTTACGTGAGTCTTGTATCACCCAGATGCTCCTGACAATTCAATGAACTTTGTCCTGCATTTCACCAGAATACTTATGAAGCATATTGGGTACAGCAGAGCTGTTAATGAAACCGGAACNGCATATTGGGTACAGCAGAGCTGTTAATGAAACCGGAACAGCATAATTACAACACGCTCATCCTTGAAGATGCAGGCAGATGTGGGGAAGTGTACTCCATTTGTCTCATTGAAATACCATTGCAAATTACCTCTGTGCTAACTACATTTAAATAGGAAAT
>RSEF01000031.1:2400423-2433852 GCA_003993805.1 Himantopus leucocephalus
ACAGAGCAGAGCTGCAGTCCACTCTGCCTGCTCCTTCAGCAGAACCTATCACAGATAATTAAACAAACAAAAAAAAAAAATCACTGCGTTTAGTAAGAGCCTAGTTTGACTCCTCAAAGGCAGAGCTGAGGGTGGCTTGTCCTTGCACTGGAGAGGAATGTGTGTGGTTGCACCGATGAGCAAGAGAGTTTACTGTTGTGGGAGGGAGCAGACCTACAAAGCACACAGATCACCACAGTGGAAAAGGCTCATTTTGCGCAACGGGTTGGCTCCGCAGTGCTGCCAGCACGGGCTGGGATCAGCCTTGTTCTTCCTCTTGTGTCCCACGTGTCCTTATTGGAGACAAGACGAAAGCATCCCTTCAGCATAGGGTCCTTGCTGATGTTCGCTTCCCTGCACCAGGGGATAAATTTGAGTGTCATGTTCTTTTATGTTTCCTTTTCTTTTTTTTTTCCTTCTTTTCCAACCATCTTGAAAAGCATTTTGTCTGGCCACTTGGGTGTGAGAACAGCCTCAGTAAAGAGGGAGCAAATTGTGCCATGAAATTAGGATTTGGAATGATCATATGTAACTTGAGCTTGAAAGCGTTTCTTTGCCCTTGGCTTATACTCACCTTACAGACATTTGTAACTGAATTTCAGGGGCCAGGACCATACAACTCTTCAGACAGATGTGGCTTACCGGCATCTCACTGCCTCTCATGCCTACGTGTATGTGAAACTCCATGGATAGGGTCATGTCCTGAGTGATCATAGCACATCAGAGTGTTTTTATCATGTGACTGACATACAAATGTTTCTGTGAACGTCACAGCCATAGACAGGCACAACCCTGCGTGGGCCAGGTGATCAGTGGGTAAGAAGCTGAATTATGGCATCGTCTTGAGCAGTGAGGCTCATAGGGACCAACAGCTAACAGTACACGTGCAGGAGGTCCAGCACCCAGATCTTCTGCTCTGTGTGGGTGATAGAGTCCTGGGCTGCTCTCCAGGCTCCCTTGGTGGTTCCTCACCCAGAGATTGTGCCCTTCATCAGGAACTTGCTGAGCTGCAGCTTTGAGACTTTAGTGCTGCTCTGCAAATGCATGAAACATCACAGGAGTGGTCAGGGGAGGAGAGATGGGCACCAAACATATGAGACTTTCCCTGACTGAACAAAAAATAGCATCATCAAGTTACAAATTATTTGAAATATAACCAGAGCCCTTAGAGAAGTAAGCCTGCATAGAAACTTCATGTAAAAACCATGCAGTCTCCATGAATATGAAGTAGATTATTTTTGCTAAATCAAAGACAGTGTGCTGTATTTATCACCCATCTGCTGCAGTCTGGCTTGTGCAAAAAAATCCTGTCCGCACACCTTTCATATGTTAGGAGGCACTTTGGATGTCTGAAAGTCAGTCATAGAGATGAGAGACGCAGTGTCATCTCCAACCAGAGCACAACTGCTCCCTGCAATACATTCCACAGCACAGACAAGTTGAGGTTTTTTCTATATTTTTTTTTCTGTTCAGTGGCCTAGAAGAAACCCAAGAGAAAATCCTGGGCATGTCTACTAGAAAATATGTTCAGGATTTCCAGATAGGCAAAAAAAGCATAATAACTGACTTCACTTGGGGTCAACTTCAAGGAATTTGTTCCCTCCAAAAATAAACATCTTCTTATGTCCTGAGAGTATTTAGAGATTTTTTTTATTTAACCTTTTTTTTCCTTTTCACTGTAGTTAATTTCTAAATTTAAAAAAATGTTTTGAAACAAAAGTCAAAATATTTCTTAGAAAAATACTGACATGAATTGCTTTGGCATTTCCTGAACTGAAAAACTTCATGTGGAAAAGCATTTCAGTGTGAACTGCTTTCAAAAATTGTACCTTTTTTTGGATAAAAGAATTTGCTGAAATGGATCCAGATTCATAAACAGTTTAGTGTCTCCCCCAGAACTCCATCTCTTTACTTCTATTTAATGTTAATTGGGGGATACTAGGAAGTCCCCCATTTATATTGCAGCTGCTGCACAGAAAATCTCGTTGTTAAGAACTGTATTTCACCCGCATCTCTCTGGCTTGATTTTCTCATTCCCTGACACTATTTTTACCAATTTTCCAACAGATACTCTTTGCTGACACAGCCACTTTCAAGCATCCCAGTGCCTAATAGCACAATAGATGCACGAACGGCTTTTTAGGGGCCGAACACTCTGCAAGCAGACAACATGTCAACAGCTTTTGCTCCCTCATGATCAAATGCTAGAAAAAAATTAAACAAGCAAAGAGAGTATCTCCTGCAGTGTCACGTCTGTACAAATTCAGGGTACCATTATACCCTGAGCCTCAGCTGGGGCTAGGGCTGGTCTGGAGGCAATGCTGAGGCTAGACGGGCTGTTATTGCGACCACGCAGCGACAACCAAGGCAAGTGTTTTTGTGGGCAGAGTTGATTTTTGTGTGTTTGTCATAGCATGCGGCCATTTACTGCAGAAAAGTAATAACTGACCCACCAAAGATAAATGAACCACAAAATTCTAGTCATTATTAAAGGGACTTACACTGTAGAATCCATCATGCATCACGAAGCAGAATTGAAAATTACAGAATTTAGATAGAGAATAAGCCAGCTAGACCATTCAGGCAATTTTCTTGCTCTTGTGAGAGTTATCGCCAGAATATTTGCTGATGTTCTGTTTTGCCTGGCTTAAAACCTTTCTTTTGAGGGATTTCAAATTATTTCATACCCCCATAGGTCTGTTTCTCAGAAAATTCTCCTGTAAGCTCTGCCCAAATTTCACATTTTCTCTGTCTTAATTGAATCCTCTTGCTGCTAGCTTTACCCTGAGTATCACGCCAAATAATTGCTGTTCTCCTTCCGTGTTAACAATCTCTTGAAGTTTGGCTTTTCTTAACTCCTCTTAATTGCCTCTTCCACTGTATGCATATAGATATGATTCTTTTAATTCTCCCCATAAACCCATGCCTCCAGCTTTCTGACCAGAGGAAAGCAACTAAAATGAAGCAATTCTGCTCCTCAACAACTTGCTGGCAATACAGAGCTATTAATCAAATGCAGTTTTCCAGCTGCAGTTGAATCATATATAAACGGAGACAGACTGTGCAGGTCAGAGCTGCAGTGATTTATTTTGGCATACTCACCTATCTTAACACTTCTAGAAATTAGATGCCTAATCTACATTAGGCATCTGGCCTTCTTTTAAAAACACATGAGAGGGAAATACGAAGCTCTGGATGTCTTGCAGGCAGCTTCGAAACATCCTGTAAGGGAAGAACATTTCTCTCTCCACGTAGGAAAGTTGGACAAGTCCCTTGGGTACAAGGTGAAGACGCTGACATTTAGGGATGCATAGGTAGGTGTCCACATGTGAATTGGATGTCTACAATACATCAGAGGCTTTCTGAGTTTAGTCAATGCATCCTAGAGAGGGATTCAGCTCACCACGCATAGGTGTTTTGGAAGACCAGAACTGGTCTCCATCATCCCTTCAGTGCATTACCTGGGTGGCCACTGACTGCACTGGCAGCTGAGATGTACGTGGATGAATTCTTCAATTTTGGTGTTTTACTGTGCGAGCTGAATCCTGCTGTGGGTGTCCAATTTTCAGACAGACAATACTGGGAGAGACGTATCCTCTCCTAACTACTTTTTCAACTTCAGAGCCAAGGAAAGGTCTCCCTCTAACTGCAGAGAAGTGCTTTGTTCCAAATGCCAAACAGACCACATTTCCATCTTTATTCCCAGTTTTATAGGTCAAGTTCTTCTTGTGGTAATGTTGTCAAATGTTATCCCATGGTGCAAAGAAAAACTTGGGTTCATTCACATTTAACTTAGCGATCCGTATATCTCAAAGGGGCTTCATTTACATTCATCAGGACATAAGAATTAAATCAAGCAACTATTTTGTACAATAAACTTTATTTGACTTCACTATGGACTGCCTTGTATTGACACTTACCTAACCATT
This sequence comes from Himantopus leucocephalus, assembly GCA_003993805.1. Classification (NCBI taxonomy): domain Eukaryota; kingdom Metazoa; phylum Chordata; class Aves; order Charadriiformes; family Recurvirostridae; genus Himantopus; species Himantopus leucocephalus. Next base: position 2,404,392 of record RSEF01000031.1, read on the forward strand.
GAGATTATTTCTCTTGGTGAGACCATAAAACTGGTGTTTCCAGAATGTAAAAAATCTGCTCTTTTAATTAAGGGCAGTATTCAGAGATAAAAAGGGATAGCTCTTTCTGCTTCCTTAAGGTCACATGAGCCATGTTGTTAGAGTCCAAGCCTTTTAATGATACTTGATGGTTTCTTGTCTGCTCAACTTGAGACACTTAAAAGGCACCTGATTGTCAGAAGATATTCATGTCCTTTCTGCTGAAACTCAGGCTTCTCTGATGAAAGGTGCAACAGAAGTCACCTTGTATTAATGTTACTTGGCATATTTTGTGGACTTACTCAAACTTTAGCTCAATTTATGACCCCTGAAGAACTATTTTTTTTCTGTAGGAGGGCTTCTGTGAGGTTATGTCAGGTTGTGAGAGGAGAGATCTTCCAACCAGGCAAAGACATATTTGAATCACAGAGCCCTGAGGAACAGCCAGCCTTCTCTGTGGAGTGAGGCAATGAAAATCTGGACTACCCTCACTGAACAAAAATAATTTTAAAACTGAGATTTATTATCATCATAATCATCATCTATGAACAGTTTCCCTTAACCTAATCCAGGCATTGCTATTATTTCATCTGGAATGAGAGCAAGTTGAGTAGCTTTGCTCCTCAGAAACAAAAACTTGTTTATTCAAATAAAATCCCAGAATCTTGTACAGCTGCATTAGGTGCTAGCCTAAGGCGTAGACAGGAGACATTTTTCTTAATTAGGTCATTGTCCATCTATTGATTTGGGGCTTTTAAGTTTCTGACTGGCTCCTCCTCATCACAGACCCAGGTCCGTGTTGGCTGAGCAGGACCTGCGACAGTGACGCGGCAGAGTAGCACGCTGCTCCTGTGAAAGGCTCCCTCCCAAGGTAGGAGCCAACAGACATACATTCATTGGATGTATATGTTAACATAGAGGAATTGCCTGACAAGCTAACTTTTACCCAGTAATTACATGCATCTATTCCAGCAGTATTTCAAAACAGAAACACTCCACAGGAGACAAGAAGGACATCAGTGCCTGAGCAACACTGCTGTGCAATAAGACCACTGTGGTCTAATCCCTCTCCTGACTGTTTAGTTAAAGCCAAGACTTTGGCAGCTCAGCCTGTTTTTCTTTGTCTGGGAAAGAAACAGAGACACTCATAGGATCTGCCAAGGTGCATTTATCTCAATAATGAGTGCTCTTAATACTCATTAAAACTCATTCTGTTCTATTCTCTGTCCTAAGGGCACTCCAACCCCACTTTAGGTTGCAGAAGGGGAGCAGTTTCCTCGGGCTTCTGCAGCTAGCTCAGATGATCCCATTATAGGAACATCAGTGAGGGCATGCTGGACAGACAATGGAGCAAAGCATTCATTTTTGAGAGAAGTTAAAAATCCCGAATTTTGCCCACCCAGAACATCTCACCTAAGAAAGAGCTACAAAGATCCTGCTAGCATCAAGGGTATATTGCTAAATAACAACAAAGTTTTCCTTTCCAAGAAAGCCTATCAAGATGGGCTCTTGTGTGTGTTTGCATGTTCCCTGCTGACAGACCTTTCTCCATCTTATCACTGATTTCTTGTAGCATCAGGAATTACTTGGAAAATCTGGCAGTGCTGGGAATTGGCTTGGGGAAAGTAATTCTGAATTGCTTCCCAGAGCCTGATAAGTCATCGGGATTGTGAGCTGTTCCCCAGGTCACCTGTTCACTTTCTTAAAACAATTTTGTGTCGTTAGTTTTCAAAATGTACTGACTTCCTGCTACAACCACTACATCAGTATCTGTTACCTGTATCAGAGACTCCCATGTGAGAAAGTATGAAGCTCAATGTTTTTGTTTCATGGGGATGTTGAGTGAAGTTTATGAGTTGAGTTGAGTTGAATTGAGTTCAGTTCAGTTCAGTTGAGTGTGTTGTTTTGTTTTCCTCCTTGCCTGGCACTGAAACCCAACCATTTATTTTGGAACATCTAGCCATGATGCCCCAGTCTGAAAACCAGGACTTTCTGCAGCATGGAAGTTGCTGACTTCCAGAGACAGCTCAGCAAGAGTCAACAAACAGACCATCAAGGCTATGCCCATGGCCCTTGAGTTCACCTCCTTGTGATGTCTCAGAATGGGTGTCTTAAAGCCAACACATTGCTGCAAGCAAACCCCGTAACTAAGGGAAACATGCTGGATTTGGTGGACTTTGGCCAAAGGCAGCAAAGCATCCTGGACTCTCAAAACTCTCTCTTATGTCCATCTTGCTAAAAGACGCCCAAAACTCATACATACTTTTGGAATAATTAGCTTAGGGTTTTGACTCTGTTACTTGTGTCAGCCTCCTAAGTAATAATACCTCTGTGGTGTTTGGTTCTCAGCCTGTGCCTCCTCTGGGAGTACATTCCCACAGCTCTTTCCAATGCTGCAGCTAGACAATATCACACCCATTATCAGTAACAAGTAATAAATACAGAGCCTGGGCTTAGAGAGGAGCCTTATTATCATCTAGTTTGACTTCCTTTGTAATAATAACACTGCAACTTCCATTTAAATTATAACATCTTCATCTAAATCTAAGTATGTTTAAGGGATGGAGAAGCTGCTGTAGCCTCACATAAGGTGTCCCTGCCTTCATGGTTACAAATTTGATCATTTTTTCTTCCTGGCCTAAATTTGTCTAATTTCAGCTTCTGATCAGGTGACTTAAAGAGTGAAACAGATTGACTATTAAACTAAGAGGTTACTTCTCCAGTACAAGCATCTCTTAACCTTTTCCTGGGTAAATAGCTGGATATTCTTAAACCCACTACAGTGCAAACAATAAATAATAGCCCAAGTATTATAATTCTGATTTGCCACTGCTTTGATTTGCCTGACACTCTATAAATTCATGCACATTCTAAAGAGAAAATCAAAATAAAAGATAAGTCCATATTAAGCAGAAACCTAAATAACCTAAGTTTTCAGAGCACTTTTCATTAGCATTTAAAGCAGTGCCTGGAAATAAGGTAGTTTATTTGCATCTCAGATTTCATTTATCATGTCTATCCCTTAGGCATTCATAGCTCTGATTCCTTAAATTAAGGCCAATACGGGCCATTTTGTTTAATGTTAAAGAAGGGCCAAAACTGATGGTCTGATTCCTAGACATTAAATAAGCACGCATAAGGCACACAGGGCTTTTTAGAAAGTGATAGATATGCATCATACCCAGACACCCCTAACCACACACCATATTACAAATGCATTGGCAGCCTTCAATAAAAAATCTGTATCCATAGCAAAGCCTCTTTACTGTTCTACCACCACACTCCAACTGAGATTCAAGTCCGCTGATGCCGGTCTGCTTAGGGCACCGGAATGGATTTGGACACATGCCTTTTTCTAAATGTAACTAGATGGGAATATTCTTGGTTGGTGTTTTGTTTTGTTCATTTCTTTTGGAGACAAATAGGTCAAAGCTTTCAGTTTAGGAAAAACAAGCCCATCCTGCAAAGCCAGTGAGCAAGTGCTGGAGATTGATGCTGATGTTCTCCAAGTGCTGGAATTCATTTTGCAGAGTTTGTCACTTTTCTAATTGAAAAAGCTGTCTCTGCAACATTTAGCAACTAAAAATACTGAGTGATGAAGCACAAGGAGGCCAGGGGGGAGGGGGGAAAGCCAAGCACTCAGCAGCAGACATCTGCCACCCTGGGTCCCAGGCCTTACAGCAAGGACACTGAGAAATGGAGCACTGAGGTATCCCCGTCAGCACATCTCCAGGAGTGACATGTCGTGGAGTGGGGCACGCATTTTTTCAACAACGAAAACCAAGCAAAATATTATAATCAGCAGTTGACTGTAGGTGTGTGAGTAAAGGTTTGTTTAACACCAGTGTTAGTCTTCTATCCAAACGACAGGCAGCTAGATCCAAGACTACAGATCTTAAATATGTCACAAATGATAAAGATAGGTTCAGGCTCAAAACTGAATTCTGCCTCTGTGCCTCCTCCCTCCTGCTCCACCTCTTGTTTCATGGCAAAATTTGCGGGCAAACATCTCTGGGAATCAGGGTCTGAATTCACTTCTGCAGAGCAGGAAAAATCAGGTTCCAAATCTTCAAAAGTTATCTTGAAAACAAAGTGAAGTCACAAGATGGAGTTAGTGATTATTTTTTCACTACGGCATTTGGGTTTGGGGGGCGGGGGTCTTGCATTTATTTGGTTGGTTGGTTGGTTTTGGTTTTTTGGTGCTTGTGTTTGTATGTGTGTGTGTGTACGTGTAAGATGGATATGCTGAATGAAAGCTTCAGCACCAATATTTCTAGCTGGGAAAAAGTCTACCTGAACTAGCACATGGACTAGAACACAAGTTTCCCAGACTTCAGGGCTAAGGAACTGTTAGCTACTCTGAGCTCTTTTTTACACTTATTACTGTTATAACAAGTTTGGAAATCTGTCCAATTCATTCTGATGTAGGATTGCCAAAAATTTCTGAAACTTCATATTTCTTATGAAACAATTTTTTTACCTTCTGGAAAAGTCAGTAGTCAAGAAACAAGTAAGTTTCTCATTTCCCTTGCTGAGGAAAGTCAGTAACTTAGCAATGAAAACTGTGTTTCAAACATCTTAAAAGTTCAACTGATACCAAAAATATTGCATCTTATAGAAGTAACAATAATTGTGATCTGCCTGTCCATTGTACCTTGCAAACAGAATAGAAATACTTCCTGCATCCACAAATTTTTAATGCCACTTGAATTGTAACAATGTAAAATTTTGGGATTCATATAAACTACTTGAGCTCTTCTTGTAGTAGGTGTAGAGAAAGACTGCCCAGAGAACCACGCAGAGCATGTGGGGTAGTTGCCCAAGATGTATAATACAATTAACCAAAATATGCTTCTCTCTTACCTGTAAAAGGAGTCTAGACACTTAGCAAACATTAAAACATCTACATTTTACAGGACTAAACTGAGGCCGCACAAATCCTACTCTTTGGATCTCAAATCGCTCTTAGCAGTTTTTGTAAGCTGGCACTGTATTTCAGTGGGTTTCAAAGTGAGAAATTCAATTGTGACGCTTCACCAGTATCAACACCAAAGCACAAAATGCTGACTACTAAGAAGTCCTTGACAGTATTTCTGTAAACAGACACTTGAATACATGGAGAAGCAAAGGAAATTGAAGTCTAAAAGGAGCTGTGATTTATCTCCTGACATTAATGATCTAAGACAGATGGCCCCAAAATTTCTAGATAAAGTTATGATAGATAACAAACCCAGAGACCTTATACACCAAGGAGCATCATTTCCTAACCGTAGTTATAAACTGGAGCTGAGGACATTGCATCCAATGGAAAAGTAATGTAGCTGAAACACACTGATGTAATCATTCGGCCCAGCCAAAGAGGATGGCACTGCAATACCAGGCACACTTCAGGAAAATTTCAGTTCTGTAGGAATTTAGGAAAATCTTCTGTCTCCTATAGGGCTTCACTGAACATTTGTCCCCATCCAAGCCACAGCCTCTGCATTCAGGAACTTAGAACATCTTCTTCGCCATGTCTCTGCTCTTGTCCTATACAATTCACCCAGACATCTCAGCCTCACCACACACACAACAAACAATCCCTGCAAAATTTTCCAAGAGGATTTAGAGGCACAGAATCCAATGTAACATCATTAATCACAAGAGAATAAAAGCTCTACAATATGAAGACCCCTTCGCACCTCTACTAACTCTGTCCAGGCTCCTTAGCCCAGATCAAATGATGCCTCTTCTCAATACTGTAAATAATGATAATAAGGCCTTCTTTCTCCTCAAATATCTGGATTTTGATCAAAATGCTCGAATTTGTCTGAAAAACACAAGAACGTTCAAGGTTATCTCTGCGCTATCTCTTTTCTTCCCTTGTCCAGCACCACTGGGGTTCTGACTCTGCCTTATGTCTCTCTAACCTGACCCAATATACCGTCCCATTTGTACACTCCCTGCCCCTCAGATTATGCTATGGGATGCTCCCCTCAACAGAGCAACCTGGGTCCATTTTTTCCACCAGCACCTCCTGTCACAGAAGATCCTGTCTGGTCCCCAAAGCCCTGGATGGACCATTGATCTGATCCAGTGGGACTGTGCTTTAGGATAGACTTTATAGAGCAAGATAGCACCTGCCACAGAAATGCTTCGCCTTTCCACCACCAAAGTTGAATTCAGAGAACGAATTCAGTCTAACGACACAGTGATTAGCTCCGCAGTTACTTTAACCTCCTTAAAGAGATGATTTCCTACAGTATGTGTTAGCCACTGCTCATTACCCGCTGATAAGAAAGACCGGGAATGGTTGAGGAAAAGGACACCATAATGAAAAAGAAGGAGAGTAGGAAAGAAGTCGGCATGAAAATCTGCATGCCTGGGACTTTGGCCACAAAAATAATATTTTCCCTTCATCCTGCCTGTCATTACTGATATTTTATTTTCTTAACTTATGCCCTCTGCTACACTCACTAAAATTAAGCAATAGCAGAAAGTTTGATGCAAACTGAGCAACTCATCCCTCAGAAAACAACCTGGCAGGTAGATTGGCAAGGGTACGGTCTGCACAGGGCTGGACCCGTGGTCCTGTTTCCCCACACCCGCTGCAGCTCCCAGCATGAGTTCCCAGCCGCAAACAAGCCAGCCCTGCTCCCAGTCCAGGGCTTGCTCTGAGGTTTTGCCGGGAGCAGCGTGACTTGGCTGGGTGCTCGCTCCTGTGATCTACAGCCAGCACCATCGCTCGCCTGAGGATCCAGGCTGGAAAAGAGCATAGGAGTTGTCACACCGGATCAATCTAACCGTCCATCGAGCCAGCCCTTGGTTTCTGAAAAAAGTCATTAACAGGCACTTCAAAGGAACTGCAGCAGGCTGGGATGGAGTTGTCTGCCCACAGGGGAGGTTTTCCAGTCCCAGGTAGCTGTGGGCTGGCTTGTGCCCTGCAATGTGGAAACTTAACATCCTCTCAGAGAAAATGTCCCAGATCCTCACCCAGCCTGTCCTGGGCTGCACAATTGCTTTGAATACACGGGGTTGTGTCCGAATTGAGAGCGCTCCCTTCCATCCAGCTGCAAATGTTCCCAGCACACGTGTAAACCTCACACTTCTGCTGCCTGCTGAGGAGAGCAAATAACGCGCTGCACACAATGACACACCGCTGTCACTCTTGGCTTCAGTTTATTTTTCTGATTTCTGATGGCCACGAGCTACACATTGGCGGTGAGCCGTGTTGTACACTTTGGTGGGTCTTTCCAACCTATTGGCAAGAATGATAGCTTGAATTTCACAGGTTAATACTGTGTTAGGGACAACAAATCTCCTACATGCATTTGAAAATGTGCTGTCTTCACATTCCATCACCTTTCCCCTGTTCCCCTGACTATAAAAAAACAGCTAATCCTAATCTCCTACAAGAGATCACAATAAAAACAAAAGACCCCAAATTTTCTCAAACCTAATAGAACACTCAGGCCCCAATTTTAGACCACTTTTGGGGATAAAAGTAAGGGAAAAGGAGTATTCTCTCCTCTCTAGTCTATCTAATCCATGGCAGAGATGCCATCACAGAATTTGCTTGTGTGTTATTTTTCATTGTGGACATCAGATTCATCTCCTGAAGTTCATGACGGCATCCCAGCAAAGCGAGTGTCCCTGCTGTTTCTGGAAATCAATGACACTGCCGTTAAAATATGTAATAGAAAACAGCATCAAAAAACCTGCCGACTTGGCAGCACTGCCAGTGCTGTACAGAGCCCCAAAAGCTAACAATGGCCATGGCTTTGAAATACTGCTGATTCCTCCATTTCCCATTTCCCCCCGTCCCAGTGGTGTCATTTGGAAATACATTACAGCTGAAAGACTTTGGGATGTTTTAATTACATGTGACTAAAACTTGCTGTTGCTAGAATTAGTGCGCCTATGTTTACGATTTATAGGTCTCTGTTTCGACACTAGTGAGGTCATAAATAACGTGAAATGGGCCCTTTAGTATTAGAAAATTCAGCGCTCCTCTCTAAGCCTTGACACACACACTCACACACACACACACACACTCTGAAACCCTCATACAGCTTGTGGCGAGCATGGTATGCAGTACAATATGACAACACAGGGCGGGGGATAGGAGCACGGTAATAAATAATTTATCTGTAGAGTATGAATGTTGAACCTTCAGGCAAGGGCACCCCGTTGTTTCACTGGAGTAGGAGGACTCGCTGCACTGTGGGTTGATGTGGATGCTTAATGGGTGATTATTTCTGTAGTGCGTGGACTCCACTTGCACCTATATCTCAGATAAATGTATTACAGGGACCTCCTATTTCAAATGTGCTGATGTTGACAGTATATTTGATGAGGAAGCATGCATGTGGTATGGGGTCACGCAAGGTAACGGAGAACTGGCTCCTGGGCTCTCCTCCAGACTTGCACCCCTCTGGCAAAGGGGCTTGGGAAAAAAAATAATGAAGTCTTATCTTTCAAATCACTGAAGTCTAGGGAGGATTTCCGATGACGGGTAGTCTTCAGTGCTGGAGTATCCACGCCACCCCCAAACTCAGCTGATCTATAGGGGCAGGATGGAAAAAAAACACCTTACCTAGCTCAGGACAGAGATATGTGAGCTGTGTCTCAGGCATGATGTTATCTCTGCAGACAGGTGGTCTTGGATTACTGTCAGGAAAATGCTTTCAGATCTTTCCATTACAGACACTAGGGAAGGGTAAAGTTATTACATGAGAACGGTAACACTGAGAAAGTACACCTTCAAAAATGATTATGTGAAATTTACCTTTTTTTATGCTTTTAGAGGAGATGATAAACATTTTATATCCTGACTCTTGCTGTTCTCTCATTTGTTACCTAAGTAATTTCTGCATGTGGCAGTCTTTATGTGGTTCCTGAGAAACTCACTTTAACAATTTAGTGTCTGAAATTCAAATTTTAAATGGACATTTTTATCTTGACACACAGCTTTTCCCAAGCTATTGTTTCTGTTCACCAGTGAGAATGAGTTTGAGAATAAGGTGTGAGAACCTCAGTAATGAATCCAGTATTTTAGTTCACTGTTTGTAATATTTTATATTATTTTCTTGAATAGTTGGTACATTTACTGATTATTAAAAAAAGGACTCCTATTAAAACAACAATGAAATAAAGACAAAAAGACACTCATGAATGTTCCCCTTGCAAGAGAGAATAATAATTTAGCTAGTAGGACTGAAAAGGTGACTGCAAAAGAACTGGTTTTGACACAAATTAGTCTCAGAGAAGCCAAAAATTTGAGGTACAGGGCTAATTCAGACAGGGATGTCCAAGCAGATGCAGTCTTTTGTTGTACTGCTTTTGTAGAAAGTACAGACTTCTCAGGAAAATGGCAAACCCAAAAACCTTGCAGCCAAAAAAGGCAAACTATAACAGAGAGTTTTGTTTCGTCCTGTTCTCATTCTCTTGGAAAGGCCAGGATATCTGGTTCAGGTATATCTTCCTCATTTCTTTTTGCTCCCTTCATTGTGAAACCTGTATTGGGGCAGTCTCTGGCCAAACCGCAGTGTGAAATAGTAGATGACAGAAGAAAATAAGAGCATAAGGAAACAGAAAAAACATCATGAAAGCACGTTCAAGTCTCTGTGTTTCTGGGGTTCTGCATATGGTTTGGAAGCCATTTTTTCTGCAGAAAGCAAGCATCATAACACCAATAATCCCTGGCAACAAAAAAAGGTGAAAAATATACATGTTTGAACCCTATTTGCAACACGCAATACGTAACATTATACATCCATTAACATCAGCTTGTAGTAAATTCTGCCATATAATATTCATAGAATCATAGAACCATAGAATGGTTGGGGTTGGAAGGGATATTTAAAGGTCATCTAGTCCAACCCCCCAGGTTGTTGTCCAAGTTGTCAAGGGACAACTTCAGCAAGATCAGGTTGCTCAGAGTGCTGTCCAACCTGACCTGGAATGACTCCAGGGATGGGGCATCGACCACCTCTCCGGGCAACATCTGCCTGTGCTTCACCACCCTCAGTGTAAAAAATTTCTTCCTTATATCTAGTCTAAATCTTTCGTCTTTAGTTTAAAACCATTATCGCTTGTCCTATTCCAACAGGCCCTACTAAAAAGTTTGTCTCCATCTTTCTTATAAGCCCCCTTTTATTACTGAAAGGTTGCCATCAGTTGTCCTCAGAGCCTTCTCTTCTCCAGGCTGAACAACGCCGAGTCTCTCAACCTGTCCTCATAGGAGAGGTGCTCCAGACCTCTGATCATTTTTGCGGCCTCCTCTGGACCCACTCCGATAGGTCCATGTCTTTCCTCTGTTGGGGGCTCCAGAGCTGGACACAGTACTCCAGGCGGGGTCTCACCAGAGCAGAGTAGAGGGGCGGAATCACCTCCCTCGACGTGTTGGCCATGCTTCTTTGGATGCAGTCCAGGATATGGTTGTCCTTCTGGCCTGCAAGGGCACACTGGTAATTCATGTCCAGCTTTTCATCCGCTAGTACCCCCAAGTCCTTCTTGGCATGGCTGCTCTCAATCCCTTCATGTCCCAGCCTGTATTGATACTGGGGATTGCCCTGGACCTGGGTGCAGGACCTTGCACTTGGCCTTGTTGAACCTCATGAGGTTTACATGGGCCCACTTCTTCAGCTTGTCCAGGTCCCTCTGGATGGCATCCCTCCCTCATTAGGTCAACCACACCACTGAGCTTGGTGTCCTCTGCATGTTTTACTGACCCTTAAAAACTTTAGACTATATCCCATAGTTTTTTTTCTTGGCCCTAGTCACAGTTTCTCTTTGATACTCCTGTGTGTGACACCCCTATTATAATTACTACAAACTCTGTCTAGAAGGAACCTTTGAGATTATCTATCTATCTGAGTATTTTGTCGTCTACATTCCAGTCCTACTTCTAGCTTGCACCAGCTGTATTTATTTAAGATTTTCTTTTATAAACTCCTTAATAAAAATCCATGGCAGTGTCAAAGAGTAGTTTTGCACTGTAAAAATGATCCCTGGTGGGATTATAATTTATATTTTTAAACTGAAACCCATTGTATGAGTCATAAATTTTTTTACTATGGAAATCCATGCAGTTTTCATGATTGCAGATGTTTTTCTTGACTTCACTTTTTCCTTCCTTTTTAATCTCAAAATACTGTATTTTTTAAAAAATGAAAATAGCAAGAATAACACCGAAATGTTCAAGGGTGTCTTTACACTTAGCGGTAATAGTTTACTGAGTTTGTTAAAATACAAGCAAGGGGAAGGGAAAAGATAAACCAAAAGTGGTCTTGGAGAAACTTGACAAGGTCATTGGAAATGTGGACTGAGTTCCCGACTCAGCCACATACCCCTTGTGTTACCTGAGATAATTCACTTGGCTGTTGGTCTCGGAAGCAGTTAAATAATTTTTATACACATGCTCAGGGTCCACAGACTCTAACAGAACTTAAACAAGTATTCATCCACTTCCTGAGATATAAGCTGCTTCCTGAATCAGGAAGTATCTTAGCTCCTTATCTCAACCAGGAATGTAATAACATTGCTTCCTCTTATCCTTTATTTATCTTATTTTTCTGCATTGTAAAGTCCTCAGCAAAGGCCATTTCTTAGACATATTTGCACAACACCCAAAATACTGGAGCCTGTTATATCAGCAATATATTCAGGATAATTAAACTTTTCTTAAGTAGGCATGGTAAAAAGAGGGATTTGAGGAGATGTGAAAAATATTGCGTTGGCATGAGCTGTGCAGAGGGAGATTATTGTTGAAACGGGAAGAGGGTTTTGGGGAACAGACAAGAAATCAAAGCAGTGTTAGGTGAGGGCAAAGCTCAGAAATAAATAAATAAATTGGATTATGGAGTGAGAATGAACAAATGCACAGACACCCTAGTAAAACACAGCAGTGAGAGGGTTGAACAGCACCAGTTTCAGGAGAAAGCAACAGATTCTGTGGTACTCTTTGTGCTTGCAGAAAAATGTATACTACCCTTGCTTGGACAAGGTAGCCCGTTAAGGTTTCACTTCATCAAAACCAGCTTCCAGCCACATCTTCCATGCTGCTCCCCAATCTCATTCCTAACATGCCCCCAATCTCCACCACCCTTTTTTTTCCCCCTCAATCCCACCCACAAAAACTACTCTGCAGATTTGTGCTGGAGCATCAGACAGCGATTTTGACTGACTTGCAACAGTCACAGCTGAAATAATGTCCTAGAGAAAACCCTGGCAATAACACAAGAAGGCATCTCTGTGCATGAGAAAGCCATGATTCAGAGGGAGTAACAGGCAAACTGTACAGTCCAGCTGACTTTATAGATAGTTTTTTACATTAGCAGAGACATAGGACTTGGTTAAAATGTCCAACTTGTCAGCAATAACAGTATCATCCCACGAGGAAGAATGAAAACTTGGGCAAGATCTCAAGATGGACTTTGCTGCTGTCAAGGTCACATGAAAGACACTACCCAAGCCCATTAAAGGTTTCTAAATTTAAAACAGACCCACTTACCATGGTAGGCAGTTGAAACTGTTTATCCACTTTGAACAGATAGAGTTACCTAATCCTTCTATGATTAGAGGCTAGTGAAGTTAAGTTAATTCTGTTTCTGCAGGCGCTGCTGCCTTTGATAGAAGCAGCTCATCTTGAGGAATAGCCTGCTGGTGTGATGGCGAAACAAATAGTTTTGTCCTTTTGAGCTAAGCAAAAAAAAATTTACTATTGATTTTGGCTTAAGAGTGCTAAGTGCTTTCTTTACGATTCTCATCATGGCTAGAGAGCTATTATTTTGGGCATTAGCCTCACATACCTTGCTGTGGAAGACTGTTGCAATACAGCATCTTACAGGAATGTACCAAGGCGAATCCCTAGGTCTCTTCAGTTTTTGGTTTTCCAGCCAGGAGAAGAGGGCTGAGTATATGAAACAGCCTCTCTACAGGCACAGAGTTTAATAGGCTCAACAGCCTACAGATATTATTTGGGGAGAAAGGTCAAGAGAACACAAGAGCCTTGCTGTTTTTCTACCTAGGACTGGAGGTTTGGTTTATCATGAAAGACCACACAACTATTGTCTAAACTCCCCTTTAAAACCAACAGCCTTGCAAGGCTTTCAGGCTGATGACAAAGGGTAACAGTTGTTGTCTAAAGCAGCGTGCAAGTTGAAAAGGACAGAGGCAGCGAGACTGGCGAGACCCTGCAGATTGGCAAGGCTCGTACAATGGTGCTACAGTGAGCAGCGCTGGGAATACGATCAGAAATGCAAGAGGGGGAGGTGGAAAAGCAGCAGAGGAATTACTAGGATGGTGCAGATCACTTTGAAGATCAGCCTTGTAAAGATCAGGTCTTGAAAATGGTCCTTCCACTCAGGTAGACCCCACTGCACTTTGCAAAATTTAAGAGTGCTTGAGCAAGTAATAAATCTCCGTCTTTTGTGGCCAAGGGGCACAAAGATTTGCTGTGTAGTTCTCTGTCAGTCTTCTGCATAACTGAAACAAAATCATTTAACATGCCCTTTTTAGACGAGTGTAAAATAAAATACTCTCCGTACAGTCATTACTTACATTAATTGAGTAGAAGATATCAGCAACTCCTCTATAGAGAAAAGCAGCTCTATACAAGTACAGTATGGCCAGATCCTGACACCAGGTCTAAAAATTGGAAGTAGAGCAAGTCAAAAAGCTTCCCCCCNAAAAAAAAAAAAAGAAAAAAAAGAGTGGAGTTTAAAAAAGAAAAATCCTGGATGTAGGCTTTAAAAAAATTCACGTGGTTAAGCAATTTCCAATAAGAGAAAATCCAAAAACAAAATTATCCCAGGTTAATGTTTCAAAACAAAATGATGTTTTCTTTTGAAATGTGGGGGATTTTTACATAAAAGTAAAAAAAAATGACAGTTTAGGTTATACCATAACAAAATATTGTGTCTTGTTTTGAAAAGATCACTCAAAAGAATTTTTTCCTTTTTAATTTCTCACCAACAAAGTTTTGTGTGTGCATATACATATAGCTGACATTCTTTTGCGAAAAATTAGGTTTGACAAAACTGTATTTTTTGGCAAAAACTCTTTCCTCCTGAAATTTCAATAAGCCTTAACTTTAAGAAATAGATATGTTTAAATAGAAGGGAGCGTAGCAAACCAAGAGGTTCTGGGCTAGACACCGGGATAGCACAGGCGCTGGGTCAGCTGGAGAGCAAAGTAAAAAAATCCATCATAAGAAAGACTTACTGCTGAAAAGAGCCGTTGATGAATTGTGCGTCAGCGAGTATCTTCAGTTATGAACCTTGGTCATGTGTGAATGTCTGGGTGTGGGAGGGTTGTGAATGAAGGATTGTTCATGAAGGCACAATAAATTAATGTTGTTGATGAATTTTTACCACGGAGCACACACAGGCATGGTTATAACAAAGTTTTATAACAAAAGATCATTATTCCTTTTACCATGCCAAGCTACAAGTGCTTTCCCACCTACCAAGACAAATGCCAGGGTAAGAAAGGCACTTTCTTTTGCCTAGAAAGTGGCAAGTGCTGCCTACAGGGCTGCTCTGGCCGGTGACTTCCACCTACTGTGAGAAAAGACTGCTGCAGCTGCATTATCATGCTGATAATGTCACATACAGACAGGCTGTTATTTATGTAACAGGGCTCACAATAAAATCCAACAATCCAACAGAAAGTCAAATGAAAGTTCATCGCACTGGTCTCCAAATCAGGCATCCAGCCATGATCAATGCTTGCTGAAGTTGTCAGAGATGCTGCACTAGACCGTGATTTAATGTCTGGAGGAGCCACTTCAACATCAGCACCATCAAACAGGAGGTGCTCATGCTGCCTACTGCTAGGCACCAATCCCTGGTGTCCTGAAGAAATTTCTGGGGGAAATCCATTGCTCTTTCCTATCTGTGAAACTTAGTTTGGGATGTAGGTGTTCAACTTTACAGGTCTCAAATGTAAAAGTTGCCCTGGCTGGTCACTGCTCACTGGAAGTACTCCAAAGGACAATTCCTCTGATCTTAAATCTGATTATTCAGAATTCCTCTTTCTCCACTGACTGTGGACCAAAATGAACCAAAGATGAACAGCTCAGATGGAGACATCTACCTTTCAGACTTCAAAGTTAAGCAATACAAATTCCCTTAGGTTCCCTCAGTGTGGTACCTAAAGTAGGCTAAGAAAAATATATGAATATTCCTCTATAGAGTTAATCAAAATCTATAGACCAATAGGGATAAATGTCTGTCCGTAAAACACAGGCAGAGGGATTAATGAGGCATTTTACAACACAACATTCTCAAGAAGATTCTAGGAGGTTAAGGTACTATTCACCAGTCTGCTATGAGTCTCTCTCTGCCTCAATTCCCCTGCTGCAAGCAACATCCTCCCCTCATCTCATATGACCATTTTGCTCACATAACTAAGTCAACAAAGGGCTTGAACAGGCTCATCAGCCTTAGAAGTGTATGGCTCATGTCCTGGAGCTCAGCACACAGGTGGTGTGAGTTTGCATCAGTCTGAAATACTTCGTAGAAATATCCCTTGCAAAGACAGAGGTATTTCTGGAAAAAATCTTGATTACATTCTCTTCTGCTCTTGTTAGACCATGTAATTGGCATCCAGACGATCCCATTGGCACTTGCTCATTTGAACATGGCCTGCTTTTGTGGAGAACAGAGCATGGGGCTACAAGTGTCACAGTCAATGTCCTAAAGTGCAAAAGGAGTAGAGATAAAGTCCTTTCTATTGAGTCACTAAACATTTGTGCACTTCTGACACAAGTATACACACACACCATCTAGACCTACCCAGAGCAGGCATCATCACTCAAACAAAGTGTGTCCTATCAGTATCTTACTTCCCTAAAGCTTTTTGTTATCATCCACTTATTACACACCAACAAGAGGCTGATTTTTCCTTTACCAAAAGTGAGACCGTAGTAAGAGAATGAAAACCACTTCTCTGTTGGTACAACACTCTTCCAATGCACAAACAAGTCAAGGCTTCAAAACAAGATATTTTAGATGTAGGCTCCTACTTGGGCTTGGTTTTCAAATGTGTCTTACACCCAGTAATTCTTGCGTGGACAGGGTATGCTATATACCCACCAGATTTACAAAGCTGAAGAGCTTTTCTTGGGGAAGTACATGGGGATTTAGGAGCTTAACTTTCACCTCCCTTTTTCCTAATTGTAATTCTGAAACTTAAGCTATATAATTACATTGTATTACTAAGCCATTTCATTCAGCTACCAAAGTCTCCAGCTATATATTCATCAGGAGGGATCGTGGGGGCCACCTACACAAACATTACATCTAGATGACACAGAAAGCACCTTGCTTTATCACAGGACTCCCTGTTAATAACACAGGGCTTGTTTCTATAGGCGGTGTCTGCCAGGTAGCATCTACACAGCGCTGAAATGCCTGGGAAAGGCACAGGTGAGGTTTGGCCATGAGGTCCTTGCTCAGTTCCTTGTTAACAGTAGGCATTAAGCCTGGCCTGCAGAAAGTTGTTCGAGAATTACTTTCCAAAACAGAGCTGCAGCTTAAATAAACCTGTAGTAAGACTTTCATGTATTTGTAGAAAGTAGCTTATGAGATATATAGTCATGAGACACACCACTGTAGACTCAATCAATGGAGTAGTTTTCAACATGCATTCTGTAGGGCATACAGGTGGCAAAAGAAAAGCTGAGCAAGGAAGGAAAACCTGTTGCCAGTCTTAACTTTGAAAGACAGCAATCCACATCCTTATTGGGGAAAAAAAAACCACAACAAAAACAAACAAACAAAAAAGCCCCACACCAACAAACCACAGTTGAAAATCACTGGCAAATTCACCAAAACTGACTCAAGCTGACTGTTTACTTTCCTCAAGCATAAGGAGCTCCTCCACAAGAAGCCATGGGAACCACCTACACTGTGCCCTTAGGAAGTGGAGATAAGTTTCCTGTCCATGCTCACAGACATACACGCCTGTACAACAATGTGGTAACCGTGAGTTAGACCCACCGTAGCTTGGTGAACATGGAAGGAAGCATTCAGCATTCCTCCGAGCTGATGCTGCACAAGCATATATACACTTCACGAGGCATTTGTTTCAAGCACATCAGGTTGTCCAGGAAAGGCCCCAAAGCAGGTCAGCTGTTCAGCATGGAAAGTAAAATACATATCTTTTATAAAACTGTGGACTCACCTGACCAGAGCTTTCATGTTGAGGCTTTTCTGCTCTGGCTGCTGGCAGTGTTCTGGTTCTCCACACTTTACATTGCTATGGAGGAAAGCCAAATTCTGAATTCAGCTGCCAAAAGGAAAGCTGAGCTTTGGGGCACAACTCTAAGGTGGTAAGCGTGGTTGGATCTATGACTCTACATTTTTAATCTCCAGGAATATGGGCCTTGGTCAAGCTTTGCAACCAAGTGCAGAGTAGTCTATACAGAGAGCTGGCAGGGTTGTTTATCTTGTCCACAGACTTGTGAGTAATGGAGCAAGGTGATACATGATAAATTTTTAAATTCTCTTCTGCTAATGTCAGGGTTTTTTATTTTGTTTTTGAAGACTGCTAAAGCACTTGCTATGCTAGTTAGGATGTTATTATTCACTTCGAGCATATAAGTGGTGTCTTCTGCTGGTCATCTTGCATAAAACTGTGTCTCAGCCAAGAATCATAAGGACGTGTAAGTAAAAAGGCAGAAAACCACACTGGAACTATATAAACACCTATTTAAAAATTACATTGTTAAAATAACAAAAATACAGGACCAAATTCAATTCTAGCAGTGTGTGCATATCTCTACCAATATCAACGAAATTGAGGCCATTAACACCAGCAGAACATGTGATCCATAACTATAAGTTCTGGTCACACCAGAAGAGTTCCAGGAGACAAATGTTTTACTTGGTAAAAGAATATGCGGTGTCTGATTACACATCCAAATTCAAAACATGAGATTGCCATATCCATGATATGTAAGTTTGCAAGGCCTCCACAGAGTACTCAAATATATAATTCACAAAAATGAACATTGTCCAACAAACAGGTACTCAATACTTCTCAAAAACAACCCTACAGATTAATTTACAAAGATTGCATTTCTTTGTCACTTTCTTGACCTTTAAAGTAAAGCCTAATTCCAATTAGTTCAGTTATAAAGTCCATAACTCTTGTAGGTACTGCAGTGTGCAACACATTATCATTTTACAATGTTCTCCCTGATTTGCAGCACAAAACATGCACTCCTTATGGGAATTTGTTGGCAGGCATTTAGGGCAGCTGGAAGTGATCATGAAGTGCAATTACTGTCTGTGTATATCCACATCTGGAAAACAGTTCTTTGCAGATTTTAAAATAGCCCTAATGAAGAATGGAACCTTGTACTTGAATAGATGGAAAGGGTGAAAGGGTCTCAACGCCAAATTTGTTAGAGAGCTAGAATGAAAAGAACACACTGTACAGAAATAGAAAATAATTAACGGAAAATTAATTATTGTCAGAAATGTTTGCAATCATTCTTCATGGAGGGAGAAATATCATTCTTGGGCAGGGGTGAAGGGAAGTTCTCCATTAAATAAAATATTTAACATTTGCCATTAAAGATTTAACAGTGATGATATTGGCTGAGTGAAGTACGTTAGGTGATATTATCTCACAAAGTCTCGTGGCCAGGGAGACACCAGTTGGCGTGAGAACTGCTAAAAGGTGTACTGAAAAAGGCCTAGGGACAAAATGGAGGCAACCCAAGAAATACCAGCATTATTAAGGTTAAGAGGTTGCAACAATGGGTTCCTTGTGATGGGAGCTGCTACACGATGTGCTGGGTCCAGCCCTTTCGTTGCCTCAGAGATTCTCCTGTGAGTACACTCAAATAAACTTCACAGTATTTATTACTACCTCTCTGTGATCTGGGCCAGCCTGGCCACACTTCTAGTCACTTTAGGATGACAGGGAGCTG
This sequence comes from Himantopus leucocephalus, assembly GCA_003993805.1. Lineage (NCBI taxonomy): Eukaryota > Metazoa > Chordata > Aves > Charadriiformes > Recurvirostridae > Himantopus > Himantopus leucocephalus. The sequence continues at coordinate 2,423,335 of RSEF01000031.1, forward strand.
AGGATGGATACTTTGTAAAATGCTGCAGGTATCTGTAAATTAACGTGCACAAGAACCCTCATCTGAAACATCCCCAGTTCAGCCACATTGGGCTCAATTATTCTCACAGTATTGATGTCCTTCAACTTGAGCTCAAAGCAGCGGATGCCGCTGCTCCTCACCACCTTCAAAATTTGGGCAAAAAAATTGGGCAAAAAGTATGCAAAGCAGAACACAGAGTAATTAAGACACACTTTTCCCACATTTAAAGGCATTCCAAAAATCACTTTAAAATTGGTTTAATTTTTAATCTTGGTTTATGGAACTACCTAAAGCTTTGTCTTTTGCTCCTCCCTAGAACAAGTCATCTCTTTTTCTGCTTTATGCGATCGATACTCAGGTTTTAATCCTTTACCACACACCCTTTGGGTGGAGGCAGCTCTGACCGCTCGCAGCCGTTACAGACCTCAGAGCAGCACGCTCTTCTCGCAGTCTCGCATGCCGGAAATCATCCCGCCATCCGAAATATACCATGCAGTTTCTCTGCGTTCCTCCCTCCCCATTAGTTATTGATGCTGCTAAATATCTTCTGGTTTCTGCCCCGCAGGTAGGTGCACCATTTTGTCCAAGTCTAATAAACTGGATGTTATTTTTATGTAAACTGCAAAATTTATTTTGACTCCTTCCAGTTGAAACAAGCTTTAACGAATGCGCTTGGGCAATTCAGGTTCCCCTATTTTTTCTTGGAAGACCTGCCTAAATCACTGAGTTCCACTCATTTCAACAGGAGCAGGATCATGTCCTATGTGAGCATTTCTACATTTAGGATATTAATTACTATTATTAAGCTAAACTATATAGGTAGTTAACACAAATATAAACAGACCTCAATGAGTATAAAAGATCATAATGGCAAAGGTTTTGCAACCATGCTAAGAGGTTTCCTTTTTTCCCTGAGGGAGGAAAACTAAAGCAACAAAAGCTTTGGGAAGGGGGTGAAAAATTGAAGGCTAGCGAAGCCAGAACTGCTCAAGTGGGAATAGTGAATTTCTGCTGTCTTGAACTAATCCTGTGACCCGCACGGGAGCAGGCTGGCCGGATCACCACGCAGGAATCTATCTTAGCTGTGTTACAAGCGCACACCACAGCCGACACGCTGCCTGGAGCAGGGACTGCCCTCGGATTTCCTCACCAACTGCAACCTCCAGCTGCCTTTTCTGCATGGTGGGGCAAAAAAAAGAAAAGAATAAGCTGTTTGTCAAGCAGGTTGTGATTTTGTTCATCACCCCTGAGCCTACAGGGTCAGCTCACCTCAGTGCTCCCAAGGCATGGGCAGGACCTTGCCTGTAGAGCAGAGCACATTTTGGCAGTGGGTGTTTCTGCTGGAGCAGCTCTCCAAGATACTCTTTGTGCAGCCAGATTTCATCAGAACAAAGCCAAAGCTAATGCAAGGCTAGGCCCCTCTAATGATGTTTTATTATGAGTAAACACTGGGCTAAGCATAGCCATATTAAGTGGATTTTTCATTCTTTAGTTGGGAAGGAACCACTGGGAGCATCTGCCCCTACATTAGCATCACAGCGAGCATGGTTTCATGGGGTAATTCCTGCAGCAAGCCAATAATTTCTGGTAGAAGCTGGAGGATCTCAGGTAACGCTTTGCAGGCTTTGCTTGCAATGCTCCTGAAGTCATCTATTGTCCCGGGAATCTCTGCCATGAAATGACCCAGCCAGCTTCCCTGGGTGTTGCATGCACAGGGCACCCTCAGCCTCTCTCCACTAGATCCAGGGGATGCAGGAGGGAGAAGAAATAAAATCTCCATTCGTGGTCTGCCTGTTGTGGGTAAAGCCTGCTCTCAGGTACATCTTAGCCAAAGGAGTATTATTACTATTTTTTTTTTATTTTTTCTCATAGCAGGACCTAGAGTCAGCTGACAGATGCAAAAATTAAAAGCGTCCCCCTTGTAAGCATTCACAACATAAAAATATGGAAAATGATAAGCAAAGTATTACTGTCAATAGTGCCGTGCTTGCATTTTCTCCGGAAGTAGCTTTCCATCAGAAAACTGGTGTTTTGGTGAAGTCTAATCTGTAATTAACACTAGCTTCATTTCCACAGACACTTTTTTATTACTTTTATACTAGAAAGACTACCATCACAAAAAAAAGCTAAAATATTTTTGGCTAAAGGAGAAATGTCACCTCAGGGTTGAATTTTGCTGCCTGCAGTGCCATTCTCACCTGGAAGCCGGACTCATCAGCAAGACTACATCTCCCCTAACACTTCACTGTCTGAGATTTCCCAAATGTCCAACTTTCCTTCAGTAAGAAAAGAAACCATGATGTATTATGGGAGGTTTAGCAGCAAACTCCAATTTCCCTGTGGCACAATATTCAAAATATTTTTGGGACTGAATTCATTTAAAATGAGATGTTAGATGGAAAATCATAGTAAAACTGAAATCCCACCTCTGCACCCCCACCCTGGAAGATTATGCAGAAAGACATTTCTGTCCAGAGTTAGTTTTCCCACTTCTCAGATGGAAAGAAAAGCATGGGGAAAGTAGATGCATTTTCCAATAAATACATACTGAGCCTGTGACGAGGTATAAACTTAACATCAACACATCATTCCTCGCACTACACAGATTTCTCCCTGCTGGAAGCAAGAGTACAATTACACATAGGCCTCCAGACAGCTGGCCTGCAGTAGGAATTTTTCAACACTTTGAATCTGAGATAGATGAGAAAAAGAAAAAGCATCTATGCCACAAACCTGGTGGGAGAAGTTATGCCTGCGGGAGTTGATGAATATTCAAATCACAGCTTCCATGAAATACCATAGCACCTTAGTCAAATAGAGTTTGTAACAAAATCATTCCTCAACCGTTTTGGGTCTGGTCCACAAATCAAAGTGTTTCAGTTCAAACCAACAAAAATTAAAAGTAAAATATATTTTTTCCCCTAATTAAAATACAATAATTGAGCAAATCATTATTTTTTTCTTAAATCCCTCTCTTTTCCAAAGCCAATGTTTAGTGTAATTTACATTCTCTGTCTTCATCTTGCAAAGAAGGATCTTTAGCCATATGCAGGTTAAAAGATTTGCCTAAGGGCATCCCTCATGGCATTAGTCCTAATTAAGTATCTCACAGGTGCTCACATTGTTTCCCCTCTCCTGTCCTGTGCCAGTGAATCCCATAGTTTACCCTCGCACTGAAAGACTCGCACTAAGAAATACAGCCTGACAAATGCTTGAGGATAAATTTATTTATTATATCAAGTATTTTGCATTCTTGTACAAAAGGTGGAAACACTAATAAATTAGCAGTCATGAAATTAATGATGACCGTAAATTACTGAGGTACTTAAATCCTTCTACCAAATGTATCCTGAACAATAAACAAGAGGAAAATGTATTTGGAGATAAGGAAGACCTCATAAAAATTGTAAATTAAATTAGGGAGCTGAGGAGAGTCTGGAATAAATATATCAGTAGGTCCATGTGATAAGCGGTAGTTGATACGAGAATTATTCACAGTCTTTTGTGATGATCCCCAGTGCACAATAACTGGTACTCCTCATGAGTCACAGGATCAGAGCTGGGCTTGAAACACAGTGAAAGTATTCAAACATGTAAAGAAAAACAACATTGTCTATTAACCCCACTTTTAGGTCCTGAGCAGGGATCTAGTGCAGTGTATGAACTACTCAGAGGTATCAATCAAAAGCCATGGGCTCGTTATAAGCATAATAGACAAAAGCTGTCATGTAGGGAATAAGCCACCCCTAACAGTAAGTGATACTCAGTACTTTGCATGTTCAAAAGCACCCTGAGAAGTGGAAGGGCCGATGTTGGTACCCACATTTTGCAAATAGAGGACATAAGACCCTGAAGCCCATTGTGATTTCAACGAACTTCCAGTTGCTCAAACACTTGTGTTGGGTCTGCGTTCTCCTAAGCCAAGAGCAGCTGAAAGACCCCCTCAGTTGTAATTCACATCCTATGCCACTAATTTCCCCTCCAGACAGTGGCAAAGAAAAGGTGTGGATCCCAGCCATGACTACTGCCAGCTTGGAGGTCTTTCACCCTTGTCCATGAGTCTGTCATCCCTGAGGACCAAATCCTGCTCTGGCTCATTGGGGGAGGAGACCTGGACACAGGCAGCTCTGACAGCCCAAGGAAAGCGGACCCTTGTGGAAAGAAACTCATTTTTTCTGCAGCTCTGGGGCTATTTTTTTCTCTCCTTGAAGGGATGGGAGAGGGATGCCAAGGGACTTCAGATCCAGCCCCACAAACACTAGGAAGTACTCAAGGAGTCCAGCCAAAGCTATGCAACTTTCCCCAAATGCTGCCCCTTCCTAATTCCACTTTCGAAAAGATTTGCTTACAGTGTCTCTGGCTTCCTTCTCCCCACCTGCCACTCAATCAGAGCTAAATGTCAAATGTCTTTGCCATCAGCCATGCCAGGCATGCTATAAAAAGCAGCTGTCTTCCTGACAAACTCTGCTCTCTGAAAGTCCTGTCTTCAACTTTACTGTAATTTGCAGTCTTCCTTTAATTTTATTTTTAACACTGTCTCTCCGCAGAGGTCTGTTTGTCTCCCTGGGATCACTCTGTGGCAAGGACATCCCAAAGGAGCACACTCCCCTCCACAATGTCCTGCAAGAGCAAAGACGGGTGGGAATATCTGAATCCCTGCAGACCCAGGGATAAACCAAGCAGTACAATCATTCCGTGGTCTGCTTAAACCATCCTGGGAGGGAGAGGCTCACAGGGGGACTCCCCAGTGACAGGTCCCATCACCACCACGCTCCATACCCTTGAGGCATGGCTTAAGGCATCCTCACACCCTGCCTTTCCCCGTGGGCGCTGACACCGTGAGCAGGCAGCAGAAGTCAGAGCAGGTTTGGAGTTGCCTGTGGTGACTTTGGGGACCGGCTCTATGGAGAGCTGAGCAGGGTTTAACCGAGCACGGTCATCTAATGTGGTATCTGCAGTGCAGCCCTCTCCTGCTCATGGGCACGTTTCTAATTTGATGCTGAGGTTTGTGGGCAGATGAGTGCTGGGGCTGAAAGAGTGTGAGAAAAAAAAAAAAAAGCTGTTGACTTTCTGACAGAAAATTGCATATTCTGTACTGTTTTCCAAAGGAGTAGCATTGTGGGGATTTATAAGGCGTCTGCCTATTCCCAAAATTACTTGGTTGAAAAAGCACTTGTTTAGAGCAAAAGGGTAGTTTTTCTCCTCTCTTTCCTGCTGTAAAAAGTTTCCAGCTGGCTACACAGGAGCCACTCAGCATCTCCCCCCAGCGCAAAGGGGTATGGCCAGATCCCACCCTGCCCACCACCCCCAGCCCAGGCACGGCCAGTGCACGTGCTCCACCAAATTGCTGATTTTTTCTGGACTGAGCACCCTTCAACATGCCTCTTGCTGAACCATCAGGAGCTCTGGTAGGAAAGAAAAGTGCGGGTTTTTTTTGTGTGGAGTTGGCCCAGGATCCCACCGCCGTTCCTCCCTTCTCCTCCTATAATTACCCAGTCCAGCTTTTGTCCCCACACAGTCTTCACCAGTGAGTCACCTGTGATGTCCCCTGCAAGACATTGCTGTCAGCACCAGTAAATTTTGCAGCAAACGTGGCATTTTACCCTCCCTCGTGAAGCCACCCATCCTGCTTGCTTTGAACTTACAGTTCAATTCTGAAAAGGGATTTTTCAGAGAAAATATCCATATTGACTGCCTTGCTTATCTGACCCCTACGAGACCCACTCTTCTGTGTCGCTAAGCAGGAAAGGTATTTTTATCCTGGCTGTCAGCCCCACAAATCATCCAGAAGTTGGACTTTGTTCCTCCTGTCTCGCTCGTTGCCACCAATAAAAATTTTGCAACCAGAGGCACACTCACAGTGGGGAGCGTTAGCCACGAGAGAGTCCAGCCCTTATTCCCAGGGACATGTCAGCTCTGCAGTGATACCAAGCAAAGCACAGCAAACCTGCCTTTGTTTGCACACGAGAAGATAGGACTGAAATAGAAAACCATGCATATAACACACAGATAAAACGGGACTAGCCGTAAGAAGGAGCTGCTTTTAATTCTCCCTTAACATGATAAGCTCTGTCCAATTTCTAAGTGTTTATAAAAGTAGAAAAGGTATTGAAACTTCAGGGTGAATCCAACTTAGAAATATTTGATGATGGAGTTAATTTAAAACACTGCTGAAACAAGTCCATACTTGGGTGACCTGCTGTCAGGGGATTTCTTTCTGATATGGGATATTAAAAATACGCATGCAGTCAAAAAAAAATTACTATATGCTGAGACTTTGGCAGGCCAGACAGGCTTTACCAGTTCATTTCAGCTGTGTCTTTGCCATGTGGCCTTCACCAACTCTCTCTTCCTCCCTGTTAATTCTTACAGTCTTCATTAGGGAACTAAACTGACTCAGACAATAATAGAGTGTACTGATGTGGATGCAAAATTAATCTCACTTAAAACTGAGACCCTGCCCAAAAGCTTGAGAAAGCCCAGTTCAGCAAAGTCTGTAAGCAGATGCTTAAATTCACGCCTATTAAACACAACACATTAGTGCTTCCCTAAAGATTTTGCAGATTTGGGGCTCCTGCCTGGTTTGTAAATGGTGAGTGGCTTTGATTTTAGTGTGCCAAAGGAGTTCGAAAGCAATTTAATTTTCATAATGAGAATCTTTCTGCCAACAAAAGACAAGTGGTTCTAAGTAGGTCTTTTTGCTGTCTATTTAAATTAGATTAAATAAGATTATGGTATTATTAGCATTATTAGGGTTATCATTAGGAAATTACTATTCACAGCACTTTTATTGTCATATTCTACAATAAGGAAAGCAAATCTATTAAAATGATTGAACATCAATACATAAGCTCTTAATAATCCAATGGTATCAATGAGTTCATCTTTTAGGTTCAGTTGCAAAAGTCATCATTTGCTAGTTAATATCCAATTGTTCATTAGAAGAGATTCTCTGAAACTCAGCAGCTCTCTAATGATGATACATAGTCATTACATTTCAGTCAACCTATTCTTAGTACAGCCATTGAATGGCATTTAGTTGTTGCTATTTTATTATCATAATTGACACGTAATAATGATATCAGGACCCAGACCATCACATCAGACTTTTATCTTGTCACATATTTTAAACCATGCCAATAAGATGTGGCTAGTATTCAGACTGGGGTTTTTGAGGTATGTGCTGCACAGAGTTGATGGGTACGGTGCATTGCCCACTCCTCCTACTCGGGGCTGAACAGTAAGTCCAGTAGGTCCCAGACAACACTGTAATAGTATGTACGAGACAAGAAGTAATAGCTGTTCATGAAACTGAAAGAGGGGAGATTTAGATGAGATATTAGGAAGAAATTCTTTCCTGTGAGGGTGGCGAGGCACTGGCGCAGGTTGCCCAGAGAAGCTGTGGCTGCCCCATCCCTGGAGGTGTTCAAGGCCAGGTTGGACGGGGCTTGGAGCAACCTGGGCTGGTGGGAGGTGTCCCTGCCCAGGGCAGGGGGGTTGGAACTGGATGATCTTTAAGGTCCCTTCCAACTCTAACCATTCTGTGATCCTATGATTCTATGTATTTGCTGTTCTCATTCTATAGGTGTAGTCTGATGATGGTGGCAGCATCACAGGAAAAGTTTGATGTGTAAATGTCTGATGTTAAGCATGCACTTAATCTGAATTCCAAAAATAGCATTTTACCTTCTTCTTGCCCTTTGCCTCTTTCTGTTCTCATGCGGCAAACCATGGGACGTCATTTCTCTTGCGACAGAGATTGTCAGGGAAGGGAAAGGAAAGACCTGAACTGTGCTAACTTCATTTGGAAAACTTGAATTTGGGGGGTGGTCTTTTACAATTACTCAGCATTTTCTGCTCACACTGAAATCAGTGGCAGGACTGCCTTAGACTTAGTAGTCATGGAGCTGTTCAGAAATAATTGTGTTTTCCAGGATATTTCCAGAAATAGTGGGAATTAATTTTCAGTTATTTTAGACTTGTTTTTCTCACAGATTTTTGCACTGATCAAACTTTTACACCTTTGAGAAACTGTAAGCATTCGGATTTTGTACCTGCATACATCCATTTCATGTACTCATGTTGTCCCTTGCTACACAGACCGTGACATGTAGACAAGCTGCAATGACAGACAGGTTCCACACGTTCGGATAGTCTAGCTTCAGACAATGCGTATCTCTGATATTGCATCTGGGAGTACGTATGAGGTATCCCTTTTTTCCCAACGTAACAACCTCCAGATTAAGTTAAATCAATGTAAATAGAATACAGATTCTTAGAAATCACCGTGTTTATTCCTGCATAAAACTAGTCAGCTATCCTAATAAAGGTCCAGCAAAGGCAGTTTCCACAGTTCAAGGAGGATGGTGATTTTGCACATCCAAGTTGAGGTTATTTAGAGTTTAAGTTTAAACTGCAGTTGTTGTTGTACACATTTAAACTGTGCTATCACTTTGAGGTACATGAGTGGGCCAAAACCCCCTGTCATCAGTTCAATTTTGGCTAGAATGTAGATGGAGAGCTTCAGACTGGCAAAGAGGCTCCTAGGGGAAGGATTTCAGTATACGTTTAATATGGAGCACATGCTTCTGTGAGTTGCTGAACAGAGGTGGATTTAAACACAGAGTTAAATTCTTTGCTGAATGGGACTTAGCTAAGTGAGAATGACTGCAGCTAGATAGAGCAAGTTGTGGACCTAAGGGAGAAAGAAGCGCACAACTTTGTTTCTTAAATCCTCTGAACTGCTTCAGAACCATTTCTAGAGATTAATTTTCTCCCATTTATCCTGCAGGAGTGCTTACGGCATGATGACTTAAACCATAAAGTACCCCCAGCTCATATTCTCCAGCCGTAAACTGGTGGTTTCTGTCCTGCCTTTGCAATCCTTTTATTGTCTATTCTGTCTTTGCAAAGGAATAAACAATCCTTTTTTTTTTAGAGAAGTGAGATATCCATTTAATCTACGTGCATGACAGCTGTTGGTGGACAGGGAACGTCTGTTCTTCACAAGAGAGGTCAACATGGGGGTGTGTGAGTGTTGCCTTTTGCGAACAGCCCCATCACCGTTTGCATTGCGCTCTCTGGAGTTGGCTGGAACACCTTTGGGACCAGCTGTAGGTCAACCCCACTAATGAGGTATTTCCAAAGGAAATACCAACAGTACCTGCAATTCAGAATCAACAGGGTTAGCAGTCTCCTCTACTGTGGCTGGATATTGCACGTCTGCCCAGACATGCTCCATCTACTCCATTTCCTTCTTCAGTTCAGCCACTGGTCTGATTTGGGCAGACAAGATGTTCTGGAGTCCTTCTTGGGACCTTCACTACCTCCCAGGAATTGTACAGAGGAGGAGCACTGAGGTTCCAGTCCCAGTGCAGTCCCCGTACAAATTTTCCATTTCTACAGCTGGTTGCACAATGAAACAATGCGTGATATTATGGTTTGTGCATGACAGACTGCTATGTGTCAGAAAGGCTCAACCCTGCTTTGACACATGATAAAGCAATTAGGGAGATAAGAGAAGGCAAATGCCTCAAGAAGAAAGATGAAAAACTGTGGGATCTGCCTAATTTGAGAGGCAACATCACTTATGTTATTATTTGATGCTAGTAGACACAAAAATAGTAACTATACTCCTTAGCCCACAGTGTTTCTCTCAAATTAGCTGAGAACTGCCACATCACTAGCAGCAAAATTGTTGCATGTGTCTGGAATAAATAGTCTACAGGGAATGCAAGAGATACCACAAGTAGGTCACAACTCACCCGTGTGCATGTCCCAGGGGAGATCAGCATGCACGTGAGCTAGTCGTTGAGCTAGTTGATAAGGGTAGGACTGCCTTGCTGGGACAGTATTCTGGCAACCAGGAAAAGATCCAAGCCATTGACTGCACAAGGCTGCAGTTGGCTTCAGGACTGATGCAGAAGCTGATATAACATCACCTCAGAGAAGTGATAAAGGTTCGCCATGGCTCATCTGCTCTCCACTGGGAAGAAACAGTTGTCAGTGAGGAACTACCAAGTAAAATGTTTCAATGCTGAGCACACAACTGCAGAATGAGGTGACACCTATGTAGGAACAGATTTATATAGTCAAAGATCCTGGATTCCCATCACTGAGCTGTCAAGCAAGCAAAGACCAATGCCAAGAATAGAGGATAACCGAGATCTGTGTCCAAGCTATGAAGTTGAATCCAGTCCAAGATGCCCTACGGCTGTTTAACTAATTAGGAAAACTTAAACAATCTCCCACAGTCAGTCTCAATCTTCTGCACTCATAATAGCTCAACAGTTCCTCTTGCCATGATAAAGGCTGTCAAGAAGCAACTCCACAATATCTGCAAGGAAGGTTTTGAGACAGTCAGTAATCATTTGTACCCATGTCTTCGAACTCAGCAAGAATGTGGGGTGGGAATACATTGTTTTATGCACATTCCAGCTGCAAAATATTAAAACCTTCTACAAACGTCATGACCTAACTCATGATTTTGGCAGCTAC
>RSEF01000031.1:2457796-2485378 GCA_003993805.1 Himantopus leucocephalus
CTGAGAGGAAGGACTAAAGATTCATATTCAGCTTTAGAGAACACTGATTAATTGTTATTTGTAATACAGGTGTACCTGGAGATCCCAAGTGGACTCAGGGACTCGTTTCGCTGGCTCCTCTCCACTTCTCCCCTCCTGCTTCTCACAAAATACGCCCTCCACTGGTATCAAAGCACTACTGAGAATCATTGTTTCATAGCCAAAGCCTAATCTTTCAGGAAACTGATCTTGGCCACTGTCTTATCAGCCACGTATCATTTTTCTTGACTTCAAGTTTCATCCTATCTGCAGGTGGGTTAACCAGTTGCAGGGTCCAGTAATTATAACCCAGAACAAGTCCAACAAACCTCTTTGCTTCTAAAGGATGGGGGAAGAAGAAAAGAAATGGAAAAAGCATCAGCTCAAAATATGTCCTCTAAGGACCACATTAAAATTTATAGATTAAAAAAAATATATCATGCATCAAAATGAAGCCAAATCAGCAGTTTTGGCCTTGCTTCTCTAAGCAGAAAGGCTTCGCTGTCTGACTTCTCCTTGGCTGCCTTTCTAGGCCTGCAATTCACAGCTGCATTGAAGCGGAGCAGGTCCAATAATGCCATTTGTTTTCCACTTAAAAAAAAAAGAAAAAAGAGAAAGAGGGACATATAAATGGATCATAGAAGAAGGGGGCCATTAGCAGACATTTAGTCTGACCATGGCTAGAAGTGCAGATGGTTCAGAGGAACACAGCCAACTTGGCGTTTATATAAGCTATCCTGTATCTCCCTCTTTTTTTCCTGCACTGGCACTCAGATTGATTAAGAGGTCAAATAAAGGCTGCTTCAGTGTAAGAGTGCGCGTGATATATGACAAAAAATTCTGTCTCACAGTTAAAGCTTTCTAAGCAGCATAAAAGACAAATCAATGTATAAACTAATTCTCAGCCTGTTTAAGTCTTTTCTTCCTGAAAGCCGTATGGACCTCTCTACCTCTCTCTTTTCTTTTTCNTTTTTTTTTTTTTTTTCTTTTCAAATAACCTAATGACAAACATTTAGAGAAGTGAATGAAGAAAACCAGGCAGAAAAGCGGAATGTGAATACAAGGACGTAGAATAGGAAGGGCATTTTTAATAAAGCAGGTGAAAATATTATAAACATATCTGATTTATTCAATAGACACAATAAATATTCTTCAACAAAAGTCTTTTCTAAAGTGTAAGGAAGAAAAGCTAAAACCAAAGTGTGAAGGTCTTCTTAACTGGCTGCTTCCCATGAGGCAACCTACCTCCTGCACTGCTGAGCCTTTTGGCTCAGGTGTTTCTCTCATGCCAGCTTTGCAAAGAGAACATTTCGACTCTATGAAAGACAATGGAGATTTGATGGAGGAGGTGTCTGCTACAATAACAAAAGTAATAACCTTTATATGACTTTAGGCACCTGGGATTATGATCCACTATGGTGTTTAGACATCTGCCTTTCAATTGATTTAGGGATACAGGATGTCTGAACACCTAACTATTGCCTAAATTGGAGGGTCCTAAAAAAGAAACCCCCTGAAGACCAATTGTGTGACACTTTGAAATCTTCTGGAGGTAGATCTTCTCCACTGAGCTTCGGACACCTTAAAGTGGTTCAACATCTGAAAATCAGGCAAAGCTAGGAGCTTTGTTAAAGGCAGAATTCACCCCTAAATACATCTAAGGATTTGGGTCTGAACCGAAACTCAGGTTGCAATAGCTGAAGCAAGCTGACTGAAGTCTTGCCTGCACTTTTAATGCTTAATTATCCCAGGTGCCACAGGGATGAATACATAGAAAACAGATGGAGAGGTATTCCTGAGCATCTAAAGATAAGCAGATCAGTTAGACCACGTCCTGTAGACCTTGTTTGAATAGTTAATCACAGAAACACAGAGATGAAGAGAACCACATGGGTCACTGAGCCCAGGTCTGTGATATTTTCTCATTATGATTTACAACCTGGATAGTATCAAGAGCATGCCAGGTGCTTCATATAGTCAAACAGTCTGACAAGCTGGTATTTATTTTGGAGCCAAAGGAGGTCTGCCTGTTTTATGAATCACGGTTGTTTTTATTTTTATGTTTTGAGGCTGGGAGGTTGCTAATTGTTTTTTTACACTGTGTTTTGCGGGGTGATATTTTTGCTCACCTCCATTACTGTTGACTGTACATCATATCCTACTACTTTAAGAACCATGACTGTTAAAGCTTTGTTCAAAATTTTACTGAGTTATCCTTGAATATATTTTGCTTTGGGCTATTTAGACACAGCTGCACACACATAGAGTTAGTGGAAGTTATCAATAAGTGAATATGTGTGTCGTATGTGCTTAAGCCCACCCACATATTTTCCCCGAATTTGTACGTAATTTATATATATGTATGCATACATAGAAACCTTTTAAAAATCCGACTGAATGGGAATTGTCCCATTACCTGAAACAACATTTTTTGTTACTTTTCCAGACACAAAACCAGAAGATGACAGATACACCTTTTGTAGTTGGGATTATCGATGCAGTTTAATCACTTTGAATGTACATGAATGAATTAACGGCAACCTGAAGTTAAAATTGATAATCGAAATTCTTATTTACTGAATGTGAGTTTATGTGACAAAACCACATTGTTATGTTTGCTTTAAGGAAAAGTCTTTCATGGAGTTTGACATACTGGAATAAGTTTCTTTATAAATATCCCAGAAGAAGCAAGTGTCGATGATTTTAGAAACATTTATTGGATTGTAGAAAGTGAACACTATTGAATAAGTCAATATTTTTTGAAAGGTGATCATATAAAATACTTCTAAAAGATTCAGAAATGATCAGTTGATATTTTAAACTCATTACTGAGAGAAGTGACATCTGATAAAGATGAGGATAAACATATCAATAAAATATGTTATCTACCGTATACCATCCATTTATTTGTTTGAGCTGGTAACAATCAGATTGTTTACTTTTAATAATTTTGTAGCCCTTGGCAAATTATTTGTGAATGTGGCCTCAATAAAAAGGTTTTGTTCATGCGATTTGCATATGAAAAGTTCCCTCTGATACATAAAGTGCCCAAAGTGTTCACTGGGCGATTTTTTCTAGTAATGAAACATCTTTGAAATCTGGCTGAGAGTAGCAAATTGAAACCAGTGAAAACCACTTTGCAGGCACCAATATGAAAAGATTAGCTAAACTTCCAAAAATGAGCACAGAATGGAAAAAAAACAGGCCTGGTAGCATGTTTTTTACAGCAGGAATATTTTCAGGAGTACTTACAGATAGCCAGTGTAAGAAGGTGTAGCAGGAAGCATTTAAAGTTAATTTGACTCAGGTACTAAATATTTCCACAACTGAATGTCACTAGAAAATGAAACCTCAAACGCAAAGCCATCTGAGAAAAACCCTTAAAAATAATCCTCAAACATACAGCTGAAAACACAAGTTCAGACACGTAAGCAGAAATGAATTTGCCAGACAATATATTACAATAATGTGCCAAAGTACGACAGAAGATAGGCATGGCAGACATCTGTAACACATAAATACACAAGTGAGCTGGACACAAGCTATTGTGCCAAGACTTTCAGTGCATGAGGACACTTTATTACAAGAAACAGAATCCAAAAGACATACAGAAAGCTCAAGAGATTCCTGTTAACCCTCCCTCCAAGACTGGTAAAGACCTGTTATGGTGGGACAGGCTACTTAATGGATTATAACAGCTTTTTAGCAATACAGAAGTATTCAGCACATTAAGCAATGATGTATTACTAGCTGGTAAATGACAGATTGTTCTTTGCAGGACTTTGAAGAAGTTAATAATCATGATAATGGACCACGAGTCACAAGTGTCTCTTGTATATCACTTTTTCACTTTTATAGGCAAGTATAAGCTTTTCACATCAAACACTTGTATTACACAATCAAGTGGGAGAATCAATTAAGCTGGTTGAAAGGATTCGCAGTGAAAACTGAGGGAAAAGTTTACGCATCATACTTCTGTGCCTTTGTCAGCTGTAGGGAGGAAGAACAGCATCTTCACACCCAATATCTAACAAGCTTTTTCAGGTAAAGCCAATTAAGTTTGAAGCAGCTATGTAACCCTTTCGTAATAAAGTATCTCAATCTATTACACTAAAATAATAACAACCACAAAAAAAAAAAAAAGCGCCATGGAAAAACTCTAGCAAAAAACGATGAGCTCTTTAGAGAACTGACCTTAGCCACCCTACCTATTACTTATATGAGGTAACAAAAGATCTATTTTCTAAGGACAATCAGAATGATTGCCATCCATTGCCACACCTTCTCCGTATAGACTCCACAAAAGTTCCTCTGGGATACAACCATACAGACACCACAGAAGTTCTTCAAGGATGCAAATAACACAATGACTGATACCAAGTTGTCCAGCCTTATCACAAAAGCACCAAGAGTGATCAACTCTGCCACTTTCCCTAGTATTCGCTTCCAGTATCCAATTTTAACTTCTGGGCACTAGCTCTTGGCTTGTATGTGTCCACAAGACTGGAAGGTGTCTCGCAGCATGTATCTTTTCCATCTGTCATCACTGATAAAGTACTCAGAGAACCATCTCACTGTTAAGAGGAGCAGACCGAGTTCCTCAGTCTCTGAAGTGCACCATCTTCATGCACACATCAATATCGATAGCTTACAGTTATCTGGGACGGTGTATTTAAAATACAGATGGGCAGGCTATGACAGAGAAGTTTTATGGAGACAATTTTGGGACTTCCGTTTAACGTATGACAGAGTGAGTCAGGGTATTGCTAAAATTCTGGTTTGATGGTATGGTATGTTAGTCTATTTTTTATTTCATACTACTTAAAGGAAAATAGGTTAAAGTATGATTAGGTGTGCTATTTTAAAGCCATATAGATTTGAAGGTAAGAAAATGCTGTACACCTTATATATAGAGAGATATTTTTGCATTAAAGAAATATTTTTCCAATCTTTATTGCTGTGCTACAATTTTCTGATATAGGAAGAAAGCACAAATATTTAATAATTTTGGAAAAATTTTCTCCCTAATGAACTTTGGAGTTTCTTCTCAGAACTCTTGGGACATGGGCCCAAATTCACCCTACATGATTTTAAATATTTATGTGATCCTCCTAGTTCTTCAAGCTGTGGGGTTTTTTTCTAGACTGGAGAGAGCATGTTGAGTACATCCAGAAAGCAATGCATTTCCACTAAGACCACCCTTTCACCTGTTTCTTGACTATGTGGAAACATGCTGTGGGACAGGCAGGTGGAATTCATTCAGAACAGAACACATATGTTGTTGTCTTTCATATGACAAATACTGTCCTTTACAGGTATATCAAGGACTTAAGGTTTTTTCACCAACACTAGAATGGAAACTGGATTTGTTGTTAAAAACTGAAAACTGCAGCATTTTGTTGAAAAAAAAACCCCAAACCCGAACTAGCCCATAAAGTAAAATAAGTTTCTGCACTAAATTTAGACTGTTTGGACAACCTTGATGAAAGGAAAGCTAGAAATTATTTATTTTGTTCTTCCACAGAGAAAGAATATCTCCTAAAGTCATTACTATTAATTATACAATCCTGCTACAGCTTGATTATATTGTTGAATGAGGAAGAAAATAAAATTACTTTATTAATGGATCTATTTAGTAACGATAAATATCAAAATTGTCAGCTTGATCTTCTAGACCCAATGGCATATAGTAAATGAAGTAGTTACCATCACAGAGAGCTGCCTTGGCTTCCTAAGCCCCATGATGATACTTAGAGACTCTTGGACCAACTTCTGGTTTGCTGTCTTTAAACAGTTTAACCAGTGGTAATATTTTAGACTCTTCCAGAAAAGTAAAAGGGCAGCTGGTATTGTCGATCTGCTTGTTTATCCTCCTGCTGTTACGTTCATTATATACTAATGAATTCTTTTTAAGCTGGAATTGTTCAGTGGCTCTACTGTTTTACTGTCAATGTGAGTCAATGCCTTTCTTATCTGAAGACTCCGATGTCCAGTTTACTTGCTACCAGTGCTCTGGCTTTATGTATAGGTGGAGATTGTCAAATGCTGGACAGACATACATTGCAACCTAAATTTCATTGAGTCCAGAGTAAAAAATATGATCACACATAAACAGAGCTTAGACTGTCAGTCTAATGTAGTCTCTGTTAACAATATTCCTACCCCTCCTCTTCTTACATCCAAGGGGAACAGATAAATGGTAAGGAAAATCCACCAAGTAATGCAAGCAGTTATATCTATTTTTCTGAAGATAATTAATCTGTTATAACAGTATAGGAAGGCTACCGTCCCTGCTTGTAAACACAGGCTAAGGTTATTTTATAAAACAGTGAAACCACCCATTGTTGTTGTCCATCACTTATTACTTGCCTAATAAATACTTCAATTACATTTAATAAATAATGTATTCAGGCTCAGTGAAGCGATAATTCTTTAAATTAATTATAAAATTCTTGCAAAAGGTTTTATTGTAAGTACTACTAAAGGAAATTTCTGCCTTTAATCTAAAGTGATTATTCATTATGTGCAGTAAGGCTCCATTTGTGTATTATTAGTGAAGTAACCTTTAGCCTTCCTGGCAACAATAAAGATGCATCTCAGTGTTGTTAGGCATTGATGTTCTTGGTTAGCTTTCCAAAACTAAAGTGACGATAAACAATATGTAATAAAGTCTTTGTTTATGGCCTTCTACCAGCTGTTTTTTTGATATCCCAAATATACTACAATGACAAAATGTCCAGTAAATGTATTACAGCAAGTTGTTAAAAGGTGTCGCCTGCAGATGGTTACTTGATGGGAAACAGTAAAAGTGGAACCGATTAATGCCCTAGGGGTCTGAGTGGTAAAGTCATCTCAAAAAGATTTTTTAAAAAACCCCTCTTTGATGGTATCCCATGCGCTCTGTACTTGCTGCTTTCCTTGCCTGCTACACAGCAGAGCTGCTGGGAGTTAGCCATGTTCCTCAGCAGGGCTCAGTTCCCCAGATGGTAGATTTTTTTTTTGCCTTGAACAACTCTCAGCACTAACATAAAGCGTTTCCAGCACCATCCTCATGTACCTGTCCTAACCTTCCCAGCAAGGTGAGGAGGAACGTGATAGGGAGGGAAGTCCCACAGACTTTCAATGACAGAAACTAGAGCAGCTTCTCTTTCCAACTTTCTTTCTTTTTCCCTCTCTCTGTCTTTCTCTTTCTTTTCCACAGAAATCCTTAAAGCAGAAATGATCCAGATTAGTGAGTCCAGAGGACCTGGTTCAGTGCTGGGAAGATTACCAACTCACAGCTGGAAAGACCTATTCCATGGATAAGCCCTTCTCCTGCAATATGGTATTGTCCTGGAGCTGAGCTGGCAATCTGGTGCTAGCTGAGCAGTAATTAAGACTGGTTCGCATCACTGCCTGAAATTGATCTTGAAATGTCAAGCCTAAGTGCCTTCTATGAGTACATCTGGCCAGGAGACGACGGCGCTGGTTGGATTCTCTAGGTTTTGGTCCATCAGCCCTTCATCCATGGAGCCTTCTAAGGCCTGACTGCTGGGGCCTTGGATATGCATGTACTCTGGGACTGATCTGTTTTGCAGGGAAACCCTGGCCTGAACCCCCGCAGAGATGGTTTCCTTTCAGAGATGCTATATCATAGCGTAGTGCCATGATCAGTGTTTAGACCTCAGCCAGACATGCAATTAGTGCAGGTAATGCCATCCAAGCACATGGTGAACAATGAGGAACATAGACAGGAGTAGAGAGCACAATCAGTCCCTGGGATAAACAGAGGCATTGAGCACCCCTTACAACACCTGAAGTTAGAGTTTTCATTAAGTGGTCTGCTGATCTGGATGATAGAAATCTAGGATGCATATAGGTCCTCAAAAAGCTTTAATCTGAGTCCTGGGAGAGCCAATGATTCAAAAAAATAGAGAATAATTACAATTATTAAATTACAATCATGTTTGTGCTCCTAGAAGTCTATAGTCTCAAGCCTATGAGGTTTTTAATGGATGTTCTCAACAGTGGGCTTTGTTGGGTTTTTAATGGATGTTCTCAACAGAGGGCCCTCTGCTTTTAAGCTGTTTAAAAAAAAAATAGTCTCCAGAAAGACAGGACTGAAGTGAAATATTAAAGTGACCACAGGCTCCTTTTACCAACATGCCAGGTGAAAAGACTTCTTTCCTTCAGAGTGTGTCCCTTGCATATTTTTTTTCTAGCTGCCAGTACAGGCCAAATGCAGGTTCCTTCACTTGCCAGGTGTTTGAAAGCAAGATTTCTGAAAAATAAAGCTACCCAATGCATCCCAGCTGGAAGCACATTATTTTAAAAATGTTATTCTGCATTTAGTAAATCCACACAAAGGAAGCACGTGTTTTTTCCCAGAGGTCTACTAAGAGGTCAGGTGGGATTTTTTTGCACCAAATGTCAAGTGAATAAGTTTTTCTGTCTGCTTGTCTGTGGTGAGTAAAGAAAAGCACCTCCAAAAGGCAATGCAATGTATCCGAAAGTGTATAGCTGGGCAAGCAGGATAGTTTTCCTGTTGCAGTGGCCAAACTCTGTAGATGGACGTCAGTGCTTTACAGAGGAGTGTCTGAGACTACTGAAGTTAAACAAGATGAGTCCTGCCCATTGTTAAATTCACGGAAAAAAATCCAGTTTGTAGCTTATTGTGCTTCAGCAGACCGAGGTAAATAATGGGAAAGCATCAGAATGATTATTAACCTTTTAATGCCCAGGAGAGGAAAACAGCTTGTCCTACATTAGCATTTTACCCTGTGTTAGTTGCCGCAAGTTAGCTAAGGTGCAGCCCCAATTCCCTTCTCATGAAGCAAGACCTATTTTGCTCTTTAGCCCGATTTTTGTCCCAGATTTGGAAGCTGCAGGAAGAAGCTGCTGGACTACGTTATCTCCCTTTTCAGATCTGATTGCAAATTAAAGACATCTTCATTGATAACAAGTCACTCACTAATTCGTACAAAAATGCAATATGTAGCAAGTCTCTATACACCCTGGTTTGAGATAAGAATGGATTCAGCATTTTCCAGAGCCAGGCTCCCTTCCCCCATCCTGCTCATATTCACATCTCTAACATGGAGACCTCTGGTTCACCTTTGAATCACTTATGTTCCCTTCACCGTAGCAATCAGCTCAGTCCTACATAAAGTGTAAAGTGCTGACATTTTCAAGCAGCCTAATGTTTCTTGCAGTCATCTAGCAGCCTTTCAAATGCAGAATCCTAGATGCCCTTGCTTTCCTTAATCAGCCAGCAGTGAAAAAGAAAAATGGAATAAAAAGACCTCATATATCCTCTTGTCCCTTGTTCCCCCTCCCCCTGCAATTTGCTGTCCGTCCAGCTAACCCCCCTACATCCCTCCCATTATACAGATGCGATGAGATCTCTGAACACAAATATTGTAAACCTCAACATAACTCCACCAATTCACACTAAGGGAAATAAATTTAATTCACTCAGCTTCTCATCATCTTACAGCTCCTTTAGGGCTAATCATCTGTGCTAACTTTCTCTGGAGTCTTTCTAATGTCTAAGTGCCGCAGACTATTTTGTAGCCGAAATACGTGTGGCAGGAGAACAAATTGCCCCATGGTGAATTTCTTTTCTACAACAGTGGTTTTACTATTAAAGAGAAAAGAATCGGGTTTGGAGTGGTGTTGGTTTAAGACTTGGATGGCAGGTTATGTGGCTGACTATAACAACTTCATACAGCAATTTGTAGTCAATTTTTCTTTCTTGAAAAAAAGCGTACAGTATTTATGCATCTGGATAAACTTTTATGTCTATTCAAGAGCCACAATGATCCCTTTGGTTTTAAGGAGAATTATCCTTTTCTCAGCATCTCACTTTCTTGAATTACCAAATTTTAACAGCTAACCAACCTGGTTTTGCAGATCTGTAATAAATATTGTCTTTAGCAGCAGGTCTTGAACACTGATAAAATGATACTCCTAATGCCTGACTTCAAGCCTTACTGAAATGTGCCTTTTAGAGGTGTCACACAACGTAGACACACTTTTGTTCAAGGCTGTGGATTCAAATTCTTGTTCTTCCACAGATTTACTATGTACTTCTGAGTAAGGACTTTCTATCTTTAAAATACTGCTGACCATATATTTTTTTTCTTTACTGTCTGCTTAACATTCTCTGAGGGGCAGGGGTTGTTAGCATGTGTTTACATCAGGCTGTGAATTGCACACTGCAGAAATCAGCAGAATTTATTTTCCTGCTTGTTGCCTGTCCACACCTGCTTTGGCTTTCTTTCCCTTGACCTATCTTATTACCCTTTTTGATCTTAAGCACCTCAGTCACCACGGAGAGTTGAAGTCCTAGGATTAATCCTCATCCTCTGGTCTTTTCAATCTTGTTCATTCCTTGGTGGCAAGTGCCACTTAGACCTTTCTCTATGATATGCCACCACCAGTATTCAATCTGCATGGAAAAACCAGAACTTGCCACCTACCCACTTAGCTTCTTCCCTTCTCATTTTTCCTCCTGGTTTCTAGGCCCTTAAGGGAATACATCTGTAACGGACATTTATCTGGTCTGATTATAGACTTCTGCCTTGAATTCCCTTCAGAGAGAGCCTCTCACTTTTTCCTCTGAGTTTACATAGGGTCTGGAGAGATGAACCTCCTACTTTGGGCTAAATTCAGATGCAGTGAGTAACACCTCGTGGGATATCATCAATTTTCACAAAGACAAAGCTGAAAAATGAGAATTTCCTTCACTAGAAACCTGGCATTTCCCATTTGTTTTCACGCAGGCACCTTCCAAATTTTTTAAGGAGGACAAATCCAAAAGCTATATGAAGACCAAGGCAGAAGAGGTGCTCGCCTGCAGTAAATGAGGATAAGTTTCTGCTTTGCAGGGTGAAGAGGGCTTCCCAGTTCTGTGTGGACATAGGACCTGAGTCTAGCATCACTTTCCTCTCCAACCATCCCGCTTTTGATGGAGGGAGCACTTTACCACAGACTGCACCATTCTGGAAATGGAGCAGCAAAGACTGGGAAGAGGCCCATCAAAGTCAGCTGCTTTCAGAGGGACATAGCTGGAGAGAAACAATGTTTATCTTCAGTTCTCCATCANTTTTTTTTTTTTTTTTTGGCTTCCCCTGCTTCAATTTTGGTTCAATACTTATTTTGAGGACCAAAAATGGACTCAAGTTATTGAAGCAGTGGCTTCTTCCAGTTGATCACCTGGCTCCTATCCAGTGGTCTTGATCAGGTTTTTCCTGGCATATCAGAAAATCCATTTGGTAACTGAAGAAATTTTGAAAACTTGAAAAGCCTCAGTTTTAGAAAGTAACATTTTTTCTTTGGAAGTCACAAAATTCCCAACCAGTTCTCACTACGGAGTCAGGTTGTCAGGGCCAGCAGGAGCTAAGCCTTGGCACCCTAAGAATGGTTTTCACTGTTTGTTACTTCTCTCTAAAGGAAGAGTTGCAAAAGCAGTCCAAGAGTTTGGTTTTTCAGACAACAGACTCCAAAGCTGTGGCTGTTGGCATCATGGCCTTTCATATTTCAGCCGCAATCATTCTCCTCGTATCTTCAGTCAGGAAAATAAGGACTTTGATGACAATCATGTCTAAGATGGTGGGCAGGTAAAGTGGGGGTCAACCATACGGCTCAGGCACAAAAAGACTCTTCATATTTTGGAAGGCAGGTGCTAGTAGAAGTAGGATTTGTTCTGTGTTCTTCTCCCAGTGCAGCTCTACAGCTTTATCATTTTCCTTCTGCAATATCCAGATGATGCCATTGCTGCTACAGATGCTATTTCAGCTTTTTATAACTTCAGACACACAGATTACCTCCCCAGTATTCTTATATTGCTGAGTTTGTAAAAAACCAACCAAACAAATAAAGTTTAATAATTGTACTTTCCACTCATTAGGTTCAATCTATTTCAGTAGAAGGACCGACTGGAAAAAGCAAGGCAACAATGATTGCATGGCACTGTTCATATGCTTAGGGTGGAGGATTATATTTTGCTAAGCCTTCCAGGAAAATAAACCTCAGACAAACAAGAATGCATTATGGAGATATAAGGCTGTTCTGTTACCAATCAATGATATTTTGGCTTGCTTTGATTTCTTCACTGCCTGTCTCCATCTTCAATTGAATGTATCATTCTGAGTAGTCTTGCTTTTTTGGCCTCTTTTTCTATTGATTTAGCTAAATTTATAGTGCGTCTACCAGAATGTCTGGCTTCCCCTGATATTTGTATTTGTTTTGCAATTAAAATTGTGCCTCACATTTGATGGATCTATTCTAGGGTGATGGAAAGAAAAGAAGGGTGAAAACAAAAATGTGGGGGTTAAGCAGGTTTGAAGGAATTGTTGGGGAATGAGGAAGGACCAGAGAGAAGCCAGGAACTGTGTTTTGCATGAGAAGATACTTCCATGAAACCAGCTATCTCTCTGGTATTTCTTTGTTTTGAATAGCAACTATTTGAAGATATTTAGCCAGAATTCACTTTCTTAATGGAAGAAGTAAAGAGAGTGAGGCAGCCTATCTAATTTCTGAATCATCATCAGAGCTGGAGCGCCTGTTCTCTCCCTGTCTCCATTAACTAAGAGGAACCTACAGTGCCTACAACTCCTAGTTTTGGCACCTCAGCTTAGAGGCTAAGGCTGCCTGGAAGGCAGCCCAGAGTATGTTCTCTTTTCTATCTTCTTCCGCTTGTACTTAAATAAACATAGCTCCTCAAATGTACAAGCAGGATCATAAATGACTTAAATGTGCTGAAAATGAGGTGCAACAGGGACATACTAAAAGTCCTGTCGAGCATCGTTATCATTACAAACTCAAATAGGTAAAACGTAGCTAATTAAACCACCCTGTCCTCAGCCTTCAATCTGACAGGAAATTGCTATTGAGGGTGAGGATTTGCTTGGAAGTGTGAAAAAAGAAATTGGACCCGTATCAAATATCCTTCCCTTAGCTTGTCCTTTATTCTTTCTAAGTAATTATCTGCCTACCAGAGAGGAGACTGGCTCCTACACTCCTACCACAGCCCAAAATCTCATGTTCAACCACTTTGACACAGACCTGCATCCTTTCGGTGATTAGGGTATTAACATTTCACTGCTGAGACCACAGGTCTGAGCTGATAGAATTTATGCCTCTTGGTAAGGGAGGAGATCGGGAACTGCTCGATGACCTGGGGAGATTTTGCCAAACCTGAAGGGGCAGGACATGAAGCAGGAGGACAAGCTGTGTTCTTAAGCTGGTCAAGTACTTTCCAGAAGAAGGGCTCTCCACTAGAAAATGTCGATTCAAGATCACTAAATGTGCCTTGGGAACATTTTGATTTCACTGGACATTTTCACTCACATGAGGTGACATTGGAGGTGAAATATAGGCTCCAAGGAATTACTAAGTCACTGATCTGGCAAGGAACTAAGATCTGTGAGACCCAGGTATAAGGAGTAGGCACGGGTGTACAGCAAAAATGTTCTCTACACCCAATAGGACTAAATCTCTACTTTATGATGGCCCGTAAGAGAGTGAAAAATGCTCTACCATCTCCAAATACAACACTTACAAAATCCTGTTGTTGGGACGAATCAATCAACTAAATTGCCTTTAGTAATATTAACAACCATAACCTTTTTTATTTCTGTCATTTCTGGCAAGGGTTCATTGCATCAATTTAAAGCAAAAGCTAGTGGAAAGATAGAACAGTGGCTCAGTTCGTATTAAAGTCCTTTTTGTCTTGTAGCACAGATGGAGTTCATATTGGTAGCTAACATTGCTGCAAAATATGAGATATTATTATGAATAGGGCATAAAATGATAGAAAATACCAGTTAGAATAATTACATTATCATATTTTTATATGGAAATTATTTTCCAGGCAAATGTCGCCTGTTTGGAGAAGTCGAAAACAACTCTAAATACATCCTTCTGTATGTCATAGAACAAAACAATTTTAAAGTTTAAAACCCATTATTTTAGAAGAGCTATTTATTTCAAGTAGGTGGCAATTTTCTTCCCCTCCCCCAGCCCACAGATTTCAGTAGCTATTCACCTCTCGCAATTTTCATCTAGCCTGTTCTTTAGAAACCAATTGCAACCTTTAAAGTAGTCATCTATTTCCAATGGAAATCTTCACATCCTGCTCTTTAAGCCGGTTTTTCAAACTCTTAATAAATTGCCTCAGGTTGTAGAGTTAGTAATGACACTAAATAGCGAAAGGCTTTCATGAAATGTCCTGAACCTCAATTCTCTTCTCACCCTTTCTTTTGTCCCCTGCTTCTTGGATTTTTGCAGAATTTCAACAATTGCTCATTCAAGAGGAACAGATGCCTTTATTCTCCCACAACAGAATTTGGGAAATTTGCCAGATAAATGGGGATGAGGAGGGACATGTAAACAGGGTCAGCTGAAGTAGAATTGAATCTCGAAAGAACAGTAAATACTTACCTTTCACAAAGTACTTTTGTTGGCAAAAATAATCTCTTCAGGGAGAGAAAGAAGAAATCAGAAGGTCACTTTATGTACTGAATTTACCTTCTGCTGCTGCTTTACAACCAGTGTCTGCAGTGAACTGAAAGGTTTTGAAAGCTAGGTAGGGTATCACAACACTGCAGTGTGCTCTGTAGGCACACTCCTGGCAGAAGTGTTGGAGATGAGAGGTGGCCTCAAAGGATGGGAGATCAGGATTCCTAAACTCTTGAGTCTGCCCATGTGCCTGGCCAAGACTCTGGAGCTGCTGGCTGAGAAATGTGTTGGGATGATGTGGCTCAGGGTGTTACTGGCTTCTCCCTGGTCAAGAGCCCCCAGCATAGAGAAAGAAGGGAGAATTGCTAGTTTCTGCAACTCTGGTGCCCATAAGATGGCATAAAATGGATACTCAGGAATGCAGTATCAGGTGAGGGAAAGTTGTTCCAGAATGACTATATCCTAGATCATAAGGATCTACGGACATGAAGCAGGTCTCCTGAAAAAAAGCATTGTGGTCATGTAGGTACTCAAGTGGACATAGGTACCCAATGTTGTCACTAGGAGGGAAAATGCAATCCTGACCATCTAAGCAAGGGAATTATCAAATACAGCAGAGAAACAATGTTTCTTGGTGCGTTATAAAGCCATTAGCGGAAGATGGTCTCACAGTGCTGGTTTCCACTCTTCAAAAGGGGATGTGCGTGAATCAGAAAGCATTCAGAAAAGAATTACAAGCATGATTCAGAGTAGGAAAAACTTGTTTCACCGTGAGAGGTTTAAGAAGATCAATCTATGCAGTTTATCCAGGAATAGATTAAGAGGTGAATTGATCATAGTCTACAAATATCTATGTTGGGAAGAGACTTTAGAAAGTAGGCAATTCTTTAATTGAGTAGAGCGAAGCTTAATGAGATTTGGTAGTTTGAAACAAAGCTATGTGAACTCAGAGTAGGAATGTGGCATACATTTTTTCACTGTGAAGACAATTAACCACTGAAGCAGTTTAACTTGGTATATGGCAGACTCTCCGTCACCCGGAAATGAGCTAAACTATTATTTAAACTCAATTAACTGCTTGGTGCAGACATAGCTAGCAAGGTTTTGTGGTTGGGTGTTATGCACATCAGATCAGGTGGCTATGATGGTCTTTTCTAAATTATAATCCTTCATTAATTATTTCTGTATCAAAGAGATACTTCTTTAGAGAGGGCAAGATTTACTCTGAAGACTGCAATTAAGAACACTACATTATCACATATTTAACTCTATTGGAACATAAATGAGCTATAAAATTTAAAAGGCTTTAAGAAATAAAACACTCTGCAGTTCTCAGGGCTTCCTATTTCTACCTTGAATAGTCAACATTCACAGACTCATCCTCCCAGTTTTTAGCCATCATCAGGAATCTAACCTTACTACAGAACTTCATCTTCAGGAACAATAGCATGGGAAAGCATCCTTCTCTTCCTTTGCTGTGCTCTGGAATCAAACCCCCATCCCCTCTGACCTGAGGGGACAAAAGGAATGTTGGAAAGCAAGGCAGGATAACTAGGACATGCTCTGGTTTTGTTTGTTTTCTTGTTTTAAAGCAGCCTTTTAAAGAACCTCATGAGTAACATAAACAAATAATAACATTATCATGTTCCATGCCAACTTGTCCATAAGGATGCTAGTCACTGACAAAATTAATTGATAAAACCATCACTTGGTTATAGGAGAGATTAAAGAGCTAAAATGCACTCTGTTGCCAGATCATTAGTGATATGAGGAAGAAACTGACGTTTTGCATATGAGCGCTGCGTCACTGCTATAATTGTACAGATCTGAAGAGAAGCAAATCACGAGATTACAAACCAATGCACATCCATTGGTGATGGAGATGCTCTTCGTCAATCCGGATCCTGCAGGGCACAACGAGCCACTGAGATCAGCTGAAGTAAGCAGATGCAGGGACTTGTACTTCTGAAATATAAAACTGTACTTGCTAGAGGAATTGCCCACATCATCAACAACTTGAGAAGTCTACTGTCATTCAAGCAATATTGGAGTGAGGTGTGAAAGAGATTGTGGGTTTATTGTTTCCTACACTAAAGAATACACTCCTCGATATCAAGTCAACCCATCACCAGTTCTGTGCTAACTTCAGAGCTTTCAGTACTTGTCTAGGTTTTTACATGCAAGATTAATGGAATCTAAAGAAAATCTGCAGGTGTTTCTGTCACTCTCAGGAACCTCACTGTAAATACTCCTTCCCCTAATATTGCCCCAGGAGAAGTGGAGTGTACAAAATGTAGGAAGCTTTGAGAAGATCTTGCAGACAATTCTTGTAATAACAGAACAGTGGGTCTCGCTGCAGTACCAAAAACCAGAAAGGTCTGTGTGAACAGACAAGTGCCACAGGCTGCTTTCAAACCTGCTGAAATTCTTTGGACCTATCAAAAAATATTGAAACAAAGTGAAATAGTGTGTTTTAACAAAATGAAGGAGTCCATATACAGAAATGTGCTGACTTCCAAAAGGTTATACAGATTTAAAAACCAGATCCCTTATACCAAAAGTGATGAGTAATATTTTAAAATCGACCTTCATGCTCCATTTGTAACCATTTAAAATGTGGGATGAGAAGGAGGCAAATGAAGAAAACAACGACAAAAGGCAGGCTGGTATGTTAAATGTGCTTTTTTTGCTTTAGAAGGTGAAATACACTTATAGAGTTGTTTGGGCTTTTTTTTTTTTCATAAAAGGAAGGCTTTAGGAGAACCCTCAACCTACACCACAGAGGAAACAATCTGGTGCCATCAGACTAGTGAAGTATATAATTTCCCTTGGATTAGGATTTTTGTTTTCGGTAGTTTAGTCTCTAAGACAATATGCAGACATTCTTGTTTTTCCCTAGGCAGATTTGCAAATCTTTGTCTCTGAGCTGGTGGTATTTGTTGTGGTTCTGACCTCCTGCAGTAGGTTGAACTTCTGTCTGGAGCAGACAGAGTCAATGTGCCACAAAACCAACATACAAAACCATTTGGGGTTTGTGTGGCTGAGTGACTCAGTACCCCAAACTCTGCTTATCACTATAGTTGGAGTGAAGGCAACTTTTTTCCCCTGAGTTTATGAAACCAGATTCTTATGAGGTCTTACAGAAAGCTGTGGTGGATTCTTGATCGCTACTGGGCAACTGAAAACAAACAAACCACACTTGATTTTCCTAAGACAAGTAATTATCATTAATTATGTAAGTTACAGTCACAAAACTGCAGTTGAATGGTAGTGACCCATGGACTCTAGAGGTATCCTCTGGCTCTGAGACATGGTGAGTCCCATGCATCACCCTTTGTAAAGTTTGTAGGACAAAGGCGCATAAATCTAAACCGTCCTCAGATGACAATAAGACTCGTTATCCAGGAGTGAAACAAACCTACAGCTTGAAAGTTTATGGTAACGCTATTATTTATCCTCCTTAATTTCAACCCTTTTTACACTCTTCTGGTATAACTCCTCTGAGAAAGTCTTTCATTTTAAAGATTATGTAAAAAAAGAGATTATATTCATGTCCGTCCCGTTCTGTCCCTACTCCCTGCCAAACCCTCAAGGAAACTAGTCTTCCAGTCCACACAATTCAATCTTGATAAATCAGTGTTTCCAATGGGAAATAAATTGGTTACTTGACAAGTTCCCAACTGGTTCTAACAAGAAGTGGCAAAGGTCACCATATGACGAAAACTTGCTTTCTGTTAAAGCATTTCCCCTTCCATGGAGGTATCTCTGGATGCCTATTCTTGCCTTTCATTCGTTCTTCCGCATGCTGACATCAAAACCTCCCCTAAGGAAACACCTGCCTGAGCTGGGAAAGGCAGCGGGAACTTTCTCATGGTGCTACGGGAGAGTTTGGACAGGGAAGGAGATCTGAGGTCTTTTCATCAGTTTTTGGACTTTCTTTTCCTCCCCCTGCCCTGTGCTGGGGCCAAGGTCTTGGAAGACAAAGCCCCCAGCTTGAGTTACGCATTTCGCAACTCATCTGTAGCTGCTAGCAATAAAAACTCGATGGCTGTCTTCACCCAAAAAGCATCTGCAAGGGGTCCAAGGAAATTAGCAAGGAAGTGAGTCACATAGTGGGCACATCCATCAGCCTGTTATTTTCCATAAGGACCACCATCAACTCATTCTTGCACTATGCAGTCTATCCACATACATACAGGAATGAGACAGGCTCTATTCCAATAATGTACTTAATGGTGGTAAAGATAAACAAGTGAGATCCCAGAAATTATGACAAGGTCTCTCAAAGGTACAGAGGATGGTGAAGTAATAAATTTCCGCTGAAATTCAATGGAAGCCACACATTATTTTTGTTCATCCTTCTGAAATTTTCCCTGGTTTTTGAGGAGATCATTTAGGCTATAGCCAATATGTGTCCATGCATATATGTGTTACACGTTGCGGGCAATAGCAGATGACACTGTCAGATATTAAAATGAAACATAAGGAAGGAGTTTTTACAGAGTGCACCAATAAATTTTGGACCTTGTGGCCAAGGGGTATGGTGAACGCTAGAATATAAAGTGACCTAACCACTTATGCTCTTAGCTAGTCCTACTATTTCTTTCATTGCAGAAGCACAGTTTGGGCTCAAGAACTGGTTTTTTTTTCAGGATCATGATACTGCGTGCTTTGGGGAAAGCACCAAAAGAGTTTGCTTTCTACCTTAATTGCTCTAATGCTAGGTGGTTTTGAGATGCAATTGAGAACTAAATCTTGTTGCTCGGATTGAAGCCCTTTAGAAAGAGGATTGCCCATGTTCTCTTACCCACCTAGAAAATAAACAACCAAGCTCGCCCAACATGATGCGTTCATATAGCAAACATTTGCAGTACTGATTTCTCCACAACTAGGAAGCTGACCTGCAAGGCTCTCACATCTGCTACTGCTCAGCAGAAGAGCAGCAATATATCAGTTATCTCCATATCAGCTATGCTTTGACCTTGCTGATGACTTCCCAGATGGATTTTTTGTCAATTCAGACTCTGGTACATACTTTTCTGGAGGCTTTTGCTCCCAGCATTGTACTTTTTACTGAAAACCATGTCTTATGTCTAATACAAAGAAAATTCCAATACTTTACATAGATTCTTTGATAATTTTGTCAGAAGAACTAATGATTTTTTATATGCTTAAATTGAGAATATGCACAGCATGACCTCCTGTAAAATCAGTTTTCCATCAAGCAACTGAACTCTGAAGATAAAGTTACCTTCTCAGGCTCAGGATCCTTCTTTGCTCTCTATCCATCTCTCCCAGCCCTGTTTTTTTTGCCAGTTAATCTCTTCTACATGCTCTTGTAGGTGATTCTCTCTGTTTCTGCAGTACTTTCACTTAGTTATGAAAAGGTCAGGTTCTTCTCTAATTTTTGCTAGTGAAATTCTCTGGAGGTCAGTGAGATGACACTGGATTTATACCAACAAAACTGGTATCACAAGGTGATCATAATGCTCTTTCCCAACATAAGCTCATGTCAGAGCTGTGCTTTCTTCTTCATTATCTCACTTCTACTCCATCTGGCATCTTTCCTATCTGAAAATAGCTCCTAACTGAGCTATGGTTTCACAAGAATAGAGGGAAAAAAAATCTTGCAACTCTAGCAATAAGCTAGAAAATGGCTCTGTCATCCAAGGATTTGGGATCATTTGAGAAACTGTATAGATCCAGATATTAGCTTAAATTGGAAGGTAATATTTTTTTTTAAAAGTCTTTTAATTCAATTTGTTAATTTAACCAGAAATTCGTAGTTATTGATAAATCTTACAAGAAATCAAAGTTCTAGAAAATAAGGCATAGGATGAATTACTTCAGTGCAGAGAAATAACTTCAAATAAATAGTTTTCACTTCTAAAACTCAGCTTGCTCTTTCAGTATAAAACTTTTCCTTAAAATTCTGTCCCTCTCTGAGCATTTCAATATCATGGAGTTCTTTTGACACATTCTACTTATTAGCATTTCTTGATTTTGAGTCTTCTGTACAATTTTAATTACGCATTTTCAGCTTTTCATCCAGTCACAGCATCTATTCAAATCCATTTTCTTAAGAGAAATTGCAAGAAACAGTTTTTCATAGTTTCTTTAGAGCTTCTGTCACCAATGCAAACAATTGGTTTTCAAGAAGGATGTGATGATGCAACACATGAACTGTAAAACAATTCAGAAAAAGGTGTTATCGTCAAGTTCAACTGTTAACCTGGCACTGCCAGGTTACCACTAAACCATGTCCCTCAGCACCACATCTACATGTCTTTTAATACCTCCAGGGATGGCGACTCAACCACTTCCCTGGGCAGCCTGTTCCAATGCTTGACAACCCTTTCAGTGAAGAAATTTTTCTCAAAATTCAATCTAAACCTTCCCCTGGCACAACTTGAAGCCATTTCCCCTTGTCCTATTGCCTGTTTCTTGGGAGGAGACACCGACCCCCACCTTGCTACAACCTCCTTTCACCTCAGTAATATCAGCAAAATCACCTGAGTCTAAAAAAAAATACTTCAGCTGATCTCCTTTTGGAAAGAACTGACTTTCCATGCTTAGACTAGGGCCTGGATTTAGTGATATTGAAATTTCACATATGTGTTTGGGAGGTTTTATCTGATAATAGAAGAAAGCCATGCAGCTGCCCAATGTTATGACATTTCTTCCATTTGTACTGGGAATAGAAAGTGGATCTCTTTCATGTCCAGATGCTACTCATCACTAGCAGAAAAATACCATCAGAATTAGCCTAATTGCTATTCTCATCAAAAAGACCACAGTTGATTAAGGGACAAAATTGCTGCTGGTGGTTTGCCTTGACATTTGTGCACAAAAAGTACATTTTTCTTATTTGTTTCTGAGATATACTTGACCAGAAAGGATAGGTAGGAATTCTGCTGCCAAATAAAATTGTCAAGGTTGTTTCCTAATACTTAAAGAAGAAAAAATACATCTTTAAGGAAAATATATTATTGTATAACCTACTGGTTGTGGAACTGCAGCAACTACTATACACGTAGCTAGACAGCCAGAGAGGAAGAATTGCACTCTGCTGTTGCCCCCATATGATATAGCCTGAAGTTTCATATGAACATTTTATAGCTGAATGATTGAAACTGTAGTTTTCCCTTCAGTTTCCCACATAGCGGAAATCCTATTTCCCAGCTGAATCTCGTGCTTGAGCCATGGATACCTTACAGTCCTCTTAGGCACACTTCCTGAAGAAATGAGGTGCATGAGCAACAACTATCATATGAGAAACACTCCTTACTCAGGTCTGGTGAATGTATTCAACAGATAAAGACCTTAACTCCAGTGTACCTTCCACGAGTGATTCTGTGTTTTAACAGCTCCTTCTCCTGTTCTTAGAACCAAAGAAAAATGAGAAGCTACTGCAGACGATCCATCTCTTCTACCAGAAACTAAGAACAGTATAACAAACCCAATGTGTCTGATGCACATCTGACCCCAGGTGGATTCATCATCAACCTTGAGCATGATATACATTAATTTTATCTTTATCACTTCTGCACACACAATAAGAGTGGGAACTGAGAAATCAGCATTCTTATGAAATCCAATAATTAGACGAAGCAAGTGTGAGCCAGCGATCTGCGAATACTTCTGGAAAGTTTCTGCCAGTAAACTGCTGGTTTTGTTCCAGGCACAAAGGAAGTCTTAAGGGCTTGAAAAAAATTGTCTTTTTTTCCTTATACATATTGATTGCTTAATAAATAGAATCCTTGGTGATATTAGCTGATACTTGTTCTGTCTGCAAATATGGTTACTAGTAAATACAATTTTCAGTATTGCAATGGAAACAATGTATGAAGGATGAAGATCCCAAAAGAAAGCGAGTTGAGTTTGTGTATTTAAATCCCCTAAGGTCCGTGCAGATCATAAACAGAGAAATTAGCAAGGGCTTATGTGGATTA
This sequence comes from Himantopus leucocephalus, assembly GCA_003993805.1. Lineage (NCBI taxonomy): Eukaryota > Metazoa > Chordata > Aves > Charadriiformes > Recurvirostridae > Himantopus > Himantopus leucocephalus. Next base: position 2,480,209 of record RSEF01000031.1, read on the forward strand.
TAGAAGAAGAATAAAACTACTCCAAAAGATATGTGCATTTGTGCATAGAATCCAGTCTATTTATTCAGCCAGTGGTTTGCAAGTAGTGGTGAAGGGGAAGGTACTCTTCATAAGGAAATCACAAAGTCAGCACTTAATGTTCACAGATTGTATCCAGAAACCTACATCTCAGGAGACATAAAATACTGAGAGAGGTCTAAGTGGTAAATCTGTGAGATTAAATCATGTAATCTGACATCTTGCATAATGAAAGGTGGAAAATACCACCTCATTATGCCTAAATTAAGACAAATAACTTGTGCTTGACCAAAGCATTTTTAGCAAAGCATTTGATCTTGATTTGAAGACACCCAAAAAATTCATCTGACTTAATATTGCCATCTGCAATGTGTATGTCAACATCTCAGCTAGTCACCCTGTTCTCCCTTGAAAGTTATGGCTAAAAATAGGTAAATATGGAGGAAAGCAAGTGCATCTCATCCTACAGTAAACATTTAAAACAGGTTAAAGAAATGGTGCTTGGTTCCTAACAGTGCCCATTTCAAGCCAACAATGTCCTTCTGACAAGTCCAGCAAGTTTTGATTTTGGTGTGGCGGTTATGAGAACCTACAGTACAATGAACCATCATTTAAAAAAAAACAGGTAAGGGCAAGACCATACATTATTTCAACTACTCCTACCTACTAGAGCTTGAAAGGGTGGTGAGACACTGGCCCAGGTTGCCCAGAGAGATGGCAGATGCCCCATACCTGGAAACATTCAAGGTCAGGCTGGATGGAGCAACCTATCTAGTTGAAGATGTCCCTGCTCATTGTAGGGGGATTGGACTAGATGGCCTTTAAAGGTGCCTTCCAACCCAAACCATTCTGTGATTGTATGATTCTATTTGCTTACCCTATTGTTGCATTTTGTAAACTCACAAAGCTCTTTTCTGATTTGGGAATTTAAGCCAATTTGGTTAAAAAAAGTCTTATAGTAACATTAAATATGAGGGCTACACTCAAGATGGAAGCTTTCTGAATATTATTTCTTCTGGAAAAAAATATTAATGTTCCTACTCATATACACGAGCTGCAGTTTACCTATGATGTAACTATTGTATAAAAATTACTAGAGTAATTTACACAGATCACTAATCCCTCACACATACTAATCTTTCCCTCTGAAACTATAAATTAGAAGCATAGTTAAATTCCTATATTTTCTTTAAAATGTGGGCGCACAGGGAGGAGTTTAAACGCATAAGAAAGCCTTTCAACTGGTCTATTGAACGACCAGGTGTGCAGCCTGCAAATTTCCCCTAAAAATATAACTAAAAATGGGTGTGAGGAATTAGAATGTGGCTCTGGTTTTAGAAGTTCCTTTAAAAAAAAAAGAAGAAAAGTAAGCTTTATTTCCCACAAATGATTTGACAGTTAAAATTCACATTTCATTTACAGCATAATAATACATTATACGCACACACAGACACAGGCTGTCATTTTACATATGGGTTTTGTGAGGTTACAATGGCAATAAAAAAACAATCCACAGTTTTACTGAAAAGGGAGCAGTGCTCCTTCTGAAGTTTCCTCTCACCGAGCATGGCAGTCATGAAGAATGGTGCTCAGATTATGTCGTACTGATGGTTAATTTCAAATCTAGGAGTTGATTAACTTTGACTCATAGCATAAAAGGCCACGACCAATTATTATTCAGAAAAAATCCTGCTGTTTAGCCAAAGACCGTACCAAGCAATCCCGTACTTGATGTGCTTGTGATAAACGTTCACATGACAAGGTTATTTGGTGTACAGCGGCTGGAGGGGTTGCCATAGCAACCTGCGCATGATGCCCATAAATCTGATGTGTAGTTATCCTTGCTGTGTATGCAAAAAAACACAAAGCCAACTCAAGCAGTTTAACTTACAGCATTGACTGTCTCCAAAAAAAATAGAAAGGGGAATAATGAATTCTAAGGTAATAGACTTCTTTGGATTATATTCCTTCACAAGGAGAGTACTCCAAGAGCTGAGACAACCTCTTCAAAGCCAAAAAGACTTTTAAGATAATCATTATGGTAGGAAGTGCAGGTCATCATTAATACTGAGAAAGGAAAAAAAAGAGCGCTGAAAATCTCTGCTCAAGTATATTGATTATTTTCTATTACTCATGGAAACAGCTGACTGTAAGTGAAATAAACCCAAACATCCTCTTTTTTATTTTGCTTTTGTTTTCCAGAAATTGTGAGATGAAACCTTGAATCACCTGTCAAGTAAGCCACAACAAAATGCCCTCCTTTCCATAAAATGTCATCAGGATAAGAAGAGTCTGTCTTTCTTTACAGTTCTGTCTCATTCAAATACAGGATAAAAATGAAGAGAAAGGTAAAATGACCACTCATTTCTGGTGGGTAAAAAAGGTTGGTCTGGAGATGACAAAGACAGTGGATGAAGAAGCAGGACACCAGGACTTTTTAGGGACGTAGTCATCGAAACCTTCTGTTTGGCCAAGTTGCTTAAATTATCTGCCTTGGCTTCCCTATTATAGAGCAGGGATGCCTTATTTCCATTCTAAGGAATAGCTTATCACCCCCTTTAGAAAGAAAAAATGCCTGGAAGAATGGAGAATTTATAGTAAAACCACTTGCAGAGAGTAAGAGAGGAGCTCTGGACCATTCCCACCAGCAGTGGGAAGAGGTCTGGTAGAAATCCTCTTCTGCTGATGCCCCTCTAAACCCATATGAGGCTGCACCCTGCATGAAATACATGGGCACCAAGTAAACACAGCAACAACTTTTTTTTTTTATCTACACCTACGCTGCTGGAAACCACATATTTTTGTAATGGGGTGTGAGGAACACCAAATGCCTCCAAAGCATTTGGGACTCTCCTCTGGAGGATGCAGATATTTATTATTATTTCCAGATGCATAAATATTAATGAGTTAAAGGTTCTGGGCATAACCAAATCAAGAAGTCCCAGGTGCAGAACAGGAGGACATGTTGTTCAGGATCACCTTCCTGCTCCAATGGCCGGGCCTTTTGTGAGGAACCACTTCAAAAAAGACAGAAGATACTTCTACATATGCAAAAGATTTCCCCAAAGTTTTCTAGCGTGTAAGGCTGACATGACATAACATATCATCTGTCTCGAGGGATGACTGCAGCTCTTTTCATCTAGAAATGCTGTTCTGTGAATTCTTGCTGTAGAAATAAATATCTAGCTATATAGATAAACTCAAAAGTATAGTGTAAATTACAAAAGGAGGAAATAGAGGCACAACCTTACTGGTGAGAAATGGAGTGTCCTGACCTATGCACTTCTGCAAGATGATTCATCCCAGCTTCAGAGAGGTGCTTAACACCATCAGATGACCACTGGAAAAGCTTATTTCTGTTTGTTGGCACTCTGGGATGCTGGTTTGACTACCTCAAATTTAGATATTGAAAGATCTAAAGATGAGTACACTAAGCTAACCACAGGCTTCTACAGGGCAGACATCTACACTTGAGCTAGATATGTCGTAACCCACTATGCTCAGGGAGACTTAGGCAAGGCAGTTAATAAGCATTAGGGGAAAAATTAATTTCATCCTTGAATTCACTCTTAACTTTCGGTTAGATGAATCGCTTCCTAATTTCCATTTACTCCTTTGACTAGATTTTTGTTGATAATAGAAGGCTAGATGACTAGTTCATGTGTAGACCATTTCAACATGGATCCCTAAAGCTAGTGGATACCTAAAGCTAGGTAAAATAGAGTTTTTATGAAAATCCTTTATTTTCTCACCCAGCATTGAAGCTTCAGTGACATCTGTGTCTCCCATATTCTTTCCTCCAGGTAACTACTTTCTCAAGGATTCCTTCTTCTGGAAAAAACTTATTTTGCAACACAACCCTTTAAAATGCCAAGTGGCTGTGGTGCCATGTTTTTAGTGTGTTCCCAACAGGGACTGTCAGCTTATACTGAAAAAACCTTCTACTTTGCCCCTACCAACAACTTTTAAAGAAAGAACCACAAAGTCTCAGTGCGTGTGACCTTACGCACTGTAATAAAATGTGTCCCCAGAAGCATGATCCAGCTTTGGTTAACTTCTTACATCCACCACATAAATGGCAATACCCAAGCTGGTGATCCTGGGCTCCCTTTGTAGTCAATGGGGGGGAAGGGTGGGTGGGTGGGTGGAAAAAACACTTTTGGGACACGATTCATCTGGCTGATTTTAGATCTATTTCAGGATGAAATGAATCACATCCTGAAAGATCTCTGTAGGGAGCCTGGAGTGAGTAATCCAGAAGTAAACACCTACATGACAGACAGAGTCAAGAGACAACGGCTTCAACACATAGCATGCCATAGCAACCTCGTGGAAGATGAACAAGATTTTTGCCAGTCCTTATAGCCTAATGACACATCAATCAAGTGAGCAATTGCTCACTTCCAGATAGGTTTTATGCAGAACATAGAGTCAGAGTACAGTGGTCGAGGTCTTCTGTTTTTTTTCTCTCCTAAGAAGCTGAAAAGATGTGGTGTGAACCAGTACTTCCTGCACAGAGCCCGTAGGACATGGACTACTGCATCTTCTGAAGGATTTCTGCTGAAACAAGTAGTGGCTATTTTGTTATTCCGTCTTTTCTTGCCTCTCAAGGGAAAAATAAATGCTTGGTATGTGGCAGTGGGGACCCTTGAAGCAAGGGGAGGCAAGAAGAAAGCTCTGTGGTTTCTCACATCCTTCATTACTGCATGGCAAGAGGCAGAAATGGCCCACTTGTGTGACCGGAGGGAATTTGTTTTGAAAACGACTCTGCTGTGAAACTGCCAGGCAGCTGAAAGGAGGTTTTGCAAGCCAGTGATCCCTCTTCATGTCACAGAGGCTGGGAGTGGAGCTGCTCTGGTCAGGCTTCACTCTCCACACTCAGAGTAGAGGTCTCACATTTTAAACCTTGATGACCGAGGATACCGGTGCTTGCTGAATTTCTTCTCTCTGCTGGCTCTGCAGAAGTGAAAGGTGAGCTTAAAGAGAAGCCCACAGGAGGCCACTGAGGGAAGATGTTAGTGAGAAACATCTTTCTTTCACTTTCTAGCCAAAGATTGTTGACTACTTTAGTCCATATTTCACCATCAAAGAGTAGCTCAGAAAAAGCTACAGATGAAGGAAAGAAGCATGTTAAATTTAACATGAGGCATGT
>RSEF01000031.1:2485478-2499367 GCA_003993805.1 Himantopus leucocephalus
AGGTCCTTCTCCACTGGGCAGCTTTCGAGCCACTCCGCCCCAAACCCGTAGCGCAGCATGCGGTTGGTGTGACTCCTGGATCACACGAGATCCAGGAGAAGTGCTTCATGCTCCTTCACTCCCACTTCTGCTCCTGAGGGGTGTGCGTCTTTTTGACAGCTACTTCCCATGAGCAAAGAAGAACTCGCCAGAGATGAGGAAGAGAGCAAGAGTTAAGCTCCCACTAACTCAAGACTTTGCACTGGAAGCTGTATGGGATCACACTGCTTAACACAGCAGGGGAATAGGATCACCAGGAAAACCCTCAACCTAAGCTCTGACAAAGCGACAGTCAAACAAGACAGACAAGAATCTGACTGCCACCTTCACAGCGAGGGCACTTGTTTAGCCTGAATCTGACAAGATAAAATTAGACTGCACCCAGCTAATAAATCTTAAAGGAGCTTATTTTTTCCTTTTTTAAAAAAATAAATGATGCCTTGGGCAAGGATGGGTAGTCCAGAAGGGAACACGTTTATGTATTTTTTTTTAAATTCTGTAATCCGCCTTATCTGCTGCGTTTCTTAAATTATTACTGCCTCTGAAATATTCAGATACATGTCAGTTACGTGAGGCCCAGTCCTGATGAGCTGTGCTCAGATCACTGGGGAAACGAAACAGGAGCACGCAACTTCCATGGCCATTAAAGCTAAACAACCCAGCTTGATTTCTAAACACTCAGTGCTACTTATCAGTTCGAGACCATTAAAAAAAGTAAAATAATAAATACTGTGCTGAATCTTGATTCTGAAGGAATCACAGTCTGTTTCTAGACATCCTAGCCTAGATTAATCTCAACTAACTTCAGGTCTCAGTGAATGTATCTCTCTAAACAGAAAGGTTACATTTATTTCCAATAAATTGTTCACTCAGGGTCAGTTATTACTTTTCTACTGAATGCAAGTCTGAAAAGTTTGAATGATGTTTCTCAATAGATGGAAGTGAGCAACTGAAAATGTAGGATGGGTATGAGGGTAAATTTCATAGGGGTAAGAAGTGCATTCTGGGATGCAGTTTTGCTTTACGAGCATAAGGGTGGGTAACGTTTCTTGGTCTGTCTTCAGGTATGGTTGGATAAAACTCTAGGAAATGCAGTGGAAAGAATAATATTTGACCAACCTGTAGATTACCGGCCTTGAATAACTTTATGAGTTTTCAGCATCTATAATTTTGATAGTACCTCAATGATGCATCTGTCAATTATATTGCAGCCTGAAGTCACAGGATACTTGAGTATAACCAGGATAAAACCTACTGTAAAGCATTTATTTTGCTTTATTCCTACACACCAAGAAAACACAAGCAGTTCAGAAACAGCTCTGACATGACTTTTCCAGTAACACCATATTGTTGCTAGAAAACCTTAACCCCAAAAAGGTTTAAGACTGTTCCTTGGACAGACTTAATAACCTCGCTGATTCTGACCCTCAGGAACACATGGTGAAAAAAGATCTGTCAGATATATTGGGCCACAGTTACTGAATGCCTCAAAAATAAGCAGTAAAACCTTAAAATCAATAGAGAATTTTCCAGGGAGTTGCTGTAAAGATTGTAAAATAGGAGTGATGTGTTCACCTACGTGTTGATGTTTTTTTAGAGCGGGATGATCTACCCTGATGTCTGTGGCTGCCATTAAAGTTAATGGGAGTCACACCCCAACAAGGGTAGGAGAGGGTTAGAGAGAGGTCGAGGGACAGGAGGGCTCGTGCACCCCGAGCTGGATTTGGAACCCTGCTGCATTGGTGTAAATGGAGGTGTGAAGTGTCTTTTCTATATCTGTGCCTGTATAAATGTGATCAGTTTTTGAATAGCCATTAAAAAAATGTTATCGTATATTTAGATAAACGTTTTCTCTGTTATAGATGTATTGCACTAGATAAGAATTCTATAGATACAAAATATTAATATAATGCACACTTTTTTATTTCAATTTGTACATGCGTATATGCTTTCCTATGTTTGCCATATACATATAAGTTTACTCTTTTGTGTCTATTGGTACAGTGTTTTTTTATTTCTTTTTTATTTTTGTATTATAGTCTTTATTTTCTTATTTTATTTATTATTTTCTTTATTTATGAATGTGTGTGTACAGTTCCAGCTCTTTTTTACTGGTTCACCTGGAGATGTCTTTTTGGAGCTGCGTGTTCATTAGACATACAGGCTCACATTCTGATGCCCTGAGTTGGTAAGCGGTTCCACTGGACTGTACTCCCAATGGAAAGTTAAAAGTGCCCTTGGCTTTGTTACTCTTCCAGATATTCCTCTATAGACTTAAGTTGGAGCAGCCTGTTCTGTTCTTGAGTCTGTAACATTTTTGTGAGCAGACTGTGGGGTTTGCAAAGTTATAGACCTCCTCGCTGCACCCAGGTGGTCGCGCTGTGGAGTCAAGGGGCGGCATTCCATTATTGCACTGGGGGTTGGAGCAGGATCTGTGTCCCACAGAATTAAGGGAGATTATTCACATTATACTAGGGAGTAAAAAAAGCAGACCTATTCCAAAGATATTAGCTGGTCAGGATGAAGCTAGAATAAATCTACTTACACACAATGAACGCCTTCATCATCATATGCAAAAATTATTCTTCCAAGACCAAAAATGCCTATGCCTCTTCACAAAATGTCCATTTGAAACACGAACTTGTTATCCCTTGTAAATAAATTAATCAAGCAATAGCGCCACAATGGGTAATACTCTGAAAGTGAAGGCAAAGAAATGTGTCCTTTACTGAAGCAAAGACTGTACAGTTCGTGTAATAAATCAGCAGGGGAAGAGCACTGCAGAATCTCCTAAGCACTGAACGGTGCTGTGTATCCTCTCTACCCCTGCACAGCACACCCTTTTGAGGAAAACCAGTGTGTCTTCTGCTATGGATAAACGTTTTCCTCTGTGGCCTGTAAAGACATTTTCTGCTGAAAGAAAGACACCTTCACCTTTCAGTGTACTCCTGTAAGGGGAGCCAGACCCATCGCAGTACAAAGTAGTAATTAAAAACACCTTTCACTCTCTAGTCCCTTTAGAAATTACGAAGACTGCAGAATTTTATGAAGAAGAGTCAGCCTGAGAAGACTGAAAGCTCTTTAGGGAAGGGACCGACTTCTTTTGAACAAGTGATGCAACTGAGCAAAAGGATGCTCTGTACTCAGTGGAGGCATTTCAGTCCTGTAACAAAACCAGAGCCTCCAACACCTAGACACCTGCCATGGCCTTTTCCTTGTTTTCTTTTCTGATGCCCTTACTCATGCCAAGGCTCTATGCAAAACACAGCTAGCACAGAGCTGACTTCTGGAGGAAACTCCATGTTGTCTTTGTTTCAGCTGATTTTATTCATTTATTTATTTATCTATCATCTTTTGCATCCCCTTAAGGTCTTTCATGTCAGATGCACACAGCATTTTATAAATGTCAAAGAGGTCAGCTTCATAGTCACTCCCCTTTGGACGGTGAGGAGCTGCTAGCTTTGCTTTACATGTAACAGCATCAGGCACAGAGGAAGGTTTTCCATAAAGCTATAGCAGTCATGGTGTTAGACCCCCACATAGCCTGACTCCTCTGGTTTTGAGCTTGTACCTTTAGTCAGGAGCAGAATCCAAGCTCTGGCTTTAAAACGCTCCCACTGAAGAAGAGTCAACGGGTGCTGTTGTGCAAAGAGGTCTGCACCACCACCGATGACACTGTTTTAAACAAGTCATGGATCTAAACTACTTCTAGAGCTGGAAAAAAACACATACTGGGCTAAAGATTCTATAGGGTCTACCTTAACTTCCATAGTCTACAAGACTCATTTTTGTATGTTAATGGGATGGCCTGTATGTCAAGAGCAGCAGACGTGCTTGCACACAACTCTTGCTTCGTTCTGTTACTGGATAGAATAAAAGATGCTTTTATTCAGTAGAAACATGAGCAGTCTAAAGGAAACTCTTCCCACTGAAGTATTTCTGGGCCTGGGATTTCCATACAGGGTTTTGCTCAGATCTCTAAATGGATTCTCCCTGGGAAACAGGAGGTTACAAAAGCAGATGTCTGCTAGACACAATTGCCTATTTCCCCCAAGTGCCAAAGTCACTCAATTTGCTGAGTGAGGAAACCACTACAGCACAATATATAATATCTCAAGGCATTCATTTCAGGACACAGCATTCTTTCATTATCCACTCACAGCCTTCAGCATTTCTTCAGACACACATTATTAAACCACAGCTAATTATTAAATATTTAACAAAGACTTTACAGTACATTGACTGCAGCTACCAAGGTAGGCAGAACTATACAGATTGATTTGTCTATGTCTGGAATTCAGTATACATCAAACAGCATGGATGCTTTGAAATTTCAAATCACAAGGCTGAGTTTGGATGGTTGGTAGTGCTCAAAAGGAAGTGATTTCCTTATCCCATGAATATTTTTGTGTTATTGAAAAAAAAAATCCAGAACAGAGACAAAATCTTAGAATCTTACAAAAAAATTTTCAAAGTGAAATAATCTCTCTCCCTCTCGTTCAGTCAAAAAATTCTTTTAGATAAATATGAAATATTTGGTCATCTTAATCTATTATTATAATATAATTCAATTTCTAAAAGGTAAGTTTCTTTCAAATGGAAATATTTTCATCTTTTTAAATTTCAAAGGAAAGTGGCTTGCAATTTTGAGGAAAAGAAGAACAATTTAGCTAAAGTCAATCTCATTCAGTGGTAAGTTTTGCTAGTGTGACCTTTCAAACTTTGGAGTTGGCAGCTTGGTGTTTACATTTCAGCTTTAAAGACCTTTGTTTGAATCCAATTTACTTGTCATGTAGAATAAATGTTGGGACTTCTATTTAATCCTTTCACAGATATTTCTCCACACAGATTAATGAATTTTATAGCCATTATGATCATCTAGCCTGACCTCCTGCATAACATGAGTCATAAAATGTCACCCAGCAATTCTTGCGTCAAGCCAAATCATCTGTGGTTGAGCTAAAGTCATCACACCGCGTAGCATGACTTCCAGCATCTACAGATGCCTAACAGCAGCAAGAACCACAGTTTAATGAGGATGATATTTTGTGGCAGGGAGAAGCATTGGCTAATTAGAGTTGCTAAGGTCCCATAAACTATAAGAAGTACAAAATTCACTTTTGGATGTCTTCAAAAAGAGCTAAATGAGCAGGCCGCTGTGCACGTTTTTAGGGTGGTCCTTATTTGTTAAGATCAGGGATCAGCAATCTTGGGCACACGCTGCTAGCACTGTTGTGACAGGATTGCAAGCTGGTCCTCAAAATTTTGATCCACATTCCAGGAATGTGGGCTGGCAAGGGCAACAGCATGAAGTACGACTGCCAAGACCTGTGGCCCCCTGCTTTTGTTCTTTTGGCACTCATTCAAGAACGGGTGTTGCTGGTCAACGCCACTCGGAGCAGCAGCTCTGAGGAAGGCTGACAGAAGCTTTGGAAGACAGTTTTTCTCCTTCCGACTCACCACCATCTTTTAAGGCAAAAAGATCCCTGGAGAGACTTTATCTTATGAAAAAACAGGGAGAAAGAAAAATAAGGGTTTCAGAGGGGAGCTAAGAGAGTCAAATAGTTATTTTGATGGATTTAGCATTTGTTTTCTCCTTCCATTGGGATACCGTGTTTCTTTGGGGGATTTTTATACACAAATGTGGTCATTTTGGCCATTCTTTGAGAATCAAAATTGATGTGTGTGAATATCCACCTTTTTGCCTTTTGAAGAAGCTAAGCAAATATTGCAATAATTGATCTTGATGAATATTATTGGCTGCCTTCCTCCCAAGTGCAGAATTACAGTGGTGAGATGGCAGGGAGGGAATATTACCCTTCCCAGTGCCCAGGACCAGTCCAGGCTCTCCCATCCTTCACCAGCACATTGCAGCTGCACAGCCATCTTGCTCCTCCATCACGAACCCACTGAAGGTACAAGTGGGTTAATTAAGAGGCTCACATAAGTTTTTTAACAAATCTGCCATAGAGGTGGGATTTGATACCTGGGATGTTGGCTCCTCAGCCTGTTTTTTAGATGGAGAGGTGGTTGGGATTGTTTGACAGAGTAGTCATTCTGTGGAAAACTGGGAACAAAGCAACATTTTAACAGATGGAATGTGCTTGCTTCAGTTAAACTTCTGTCAGGAAAGTTTTATCGGGGCCAAAATATTTTTTTCTGGTCAAAATGAGAATCAGATTATTTTGATTCAGATGAAACAGGGACTCAAATACTACGTAGGCTCTTGTGCCTCAAGGTGTGGGTCTGTTGATGGAGATTTATGAAAATTCGCCTGTGTTTCTCTGAAACAACCATATTTCTTTTACAGAAATTGTGAATGAAAACTATTTTTTGTACTATTATTTTGTAAAAATGCTGCAGAACAGCAATCTCATCCCGCACTGAGCTTTGGGTAGGCTCAGTGGTCCTGTTCCTGCTTTCAGTCAACCTTTCTCAGAACTGTTGCAGGCTCTGGGCTTCAGGCTAGAAGCATTATCTTTCCTCAAAGAAATTCCATCACCATTTCTGTTAAGACCAATTGGAAATGTGCCTATGCGTTAAAGGGGTTTATTCAAACCCATTTTGATCAGTGGAAAGACTACCACTGATCGTGGTGGTGTTAAATCACGCCTTGTATAGACATGGTATGGGGACGTATGGTCTGCAGAATCTGCTTGCAATGAAGTCAGGAGGAGCTTTGCTTCAGTACAGCCCAATTTTGATTCACTGGATGGCAAAAGCACCAGATCAAATGTCTCTGCTCCCCATAAATTATCCAAAGCGGAGAAAAAAATGACCTCACTGGTAATTATGGGAAACTTACAACACATTTGCTTAAAATTGAGTTCCCTTGGGATAGACTTTGAGGAAGACTACATGTGAGTTGCCCTTTGAATAAAGCAGGAGATTTTTTCTCTGATGCTCAGCAAGCAAATAAGAAAAAATGCAGAAAGAGAGCCCCATAAAAATGTTTATAATTATCGTGCTTAACAGGGCTTAGAAGACTGGCTTCCTCAGGAAAAAAAGCTCTTCCTTTTCCTTCCCTTCCTTGTTAATTGCATACAGAGCATCTCCTCTTTCCTTTTTCCTCCTATATTCTGAAAATAATTAGGAAGGCAAATTTGAAAATTGGAAGACTTTTTATGGGCAGATTAATCCTAGAAGGAGAATATATGATTGAAATTTGTGGAGGGACTATATAAGTCATCAAGCATGCCTCATTTCTCTCAATAAGGCAGAGCCAGAAAAGAAGTGTGCTAGACCCAGATCTTGCATTAATGATATTTTAGAAATGTACTTTTTTTAAAAAAATGAGTAATTCCCATTTTACAGCTGCTGATCTGACTGCTGCAAAGAGTTGGAATAATTTCTGCCAACACTCACTGCCTAGTTTGGTTTGGGCGAGTCACACCTATAACAAGTGTTTTGGGGCTTGTATGTAACCTGCTGGCTCTTGTTAAACTGCATTTCAGCCTTTGATGTACGTGAAACAATATTGCCAGTCCCCCTTAGCCCACAAATCATAAGGCTGACTAATAAAAATACAAAGATTGTGTATATAATAATGAGCTCCCAAAGGGTGGAAAGAAGGTTCTTTCACACTGAGCTGCACACAGGCACGTATTAATGCAGTTTGATTTGATCACTGGAAAATTGTGTCCTGTAATTACTAAGCAAACATGAGGTGGAATGACAGGGAAATGCAATGAAATGGGGCTTTGAGGTGGAAGATGAATTTTCAGAAAGTGCAGTTGGGAAGGAACACATATGAATCCCGTGCAACCGCCTTGAAATATAAGGGACCCATTGATTTAAAAATGAATTGTACGCTCACTTAGTGCTGCAGGACCTGCATGGGGCAGTATAGACCAAGAATTATTGTGAAAGAACTAGATTTTGGGCATCTGGGTTCTCATACAGTAGGGACCACTTTTGGAAAACAACAGCTTTGCTGAATGGCTCCCCTTTGGCACCCAAAATTATTGATTTTTTTTTTTAAAAAGTATATTCAGATTCAATTTTAATAATCTATTTGCTGGATAATAATAGCACTGTCTCTCTTTATTGGGTGTTAAGACAACTTACAAACTAAAAATTTGATTCAAACTCCTTCAGTATATTCACTAATAACAAAACCTAATCTCCTACATAATGATATCAATCATTAGATATTAATTTTCAGTGTTTCAATGTATTTGTAAATGAGGAAATGTATTTGCAACGTGGAGAGCTGCTCCTCCAAAGTCATTCCACATGTTAGATGCCAAACTCTGCCAGAACTTGGCTTCCCTGAGTCCCAGACCAGGACTTTTGCCTCTGCGATGTACTACCCAAATGCAGCATGCATCTTTCCCTTAGGAAGCTACTTAAATTTCAATTTTTCTGCAGACTTCCTTGGTGGTGCTTAAAAAATTCCAGCCAACTTTGTAGATTATGTGTACTGCGAATAAGGAACGGAAGGATGTATTCAAATACCGGTAAATCTTAATGTTTCCTGCCTTCCCTGACAACTATACTGCAGGATGTAAGGACAGCGTGGCAAAGTTGGTGCTTTCAGTCTTGTTTCATTTCCTGCATTTAAAGGCTTTAATATGGCAATAGGCATAGTTGGGCAGTATTACTAAGACAAGTTTAATGCAAGGCCAGTCTATTGGCAGCACGTGTACTGGTGATACAGGAGGGTAAGCGCTGATCACCTCATCCATTCAAATCCCACTCTGAAGGCCAAATCTATCTGCTTACAAGTAGGTTCTCAAAGTTACCGTTAGCACAGAGAACGGTGTGTTCCTAGCAGTGCTTGTGAACCTGGTACGTGCGCTACCAACGGATTAGTGTCCTGACTCAGCTTCTCCGCAGTCCTCTTTAACAGACTAATTGCTCACATTCAGAGCATTCGAGTGCTAGCCTGGTATGTGCTGCAAAGTCTCAAGAAGTGAAGGAGTTGCAACAGGGCTTTTTGAGGAGAGAAACGAACAATCAATTGTCAGCAAACAATAAAAATAGGAGAAAAATTAAAGAGGTAGGGATCCTAATAAACAAGATGTGGACTGGTGGTGCCTTTATTAGTCTCCTTTGTGCTCTCGCTTGAAACATTTATCATTCCTGAACTGGCTGATTATTCTCTTTTAATTACTTCATATGGAATAATTAAATAAAGTGAAGACAATAATCTTTTATAGATGGTTATGAAGGGGAACATTTTTCTCAGGGAACTGAATATAGATTTCTTTCCCCTCCCCTTTACCTCCCAAGACTGTAGGAATCTAATGCATTCAGTGCTACAGTGTAAAGAGAGCTCTGGAATTCTCTGAATTATTTATTTTTAATAGTTAACCATCATTTAAAAGCCTCACCTGGATGACCTATGATTGAGGATCAAGCCTCATTGAGCACAGTGTTTTGTTCGGATGACACGTTTCCAGACAATTTCATGTGAGTTATATGAGAAGCTGAAAATGCTGCAAACTGCTGATATTTAAAAGGGCCATACCACCCTGCTGAGATTTCCCCGGCACTCGGAATTGTTGATCTGTCCCTCTCTGTGTAAGGCTGTATGCCACATCGAGTTAAGGGCATAGGACAAGAATATAGCAAGACTCCTTTGAGGTTACCCTTGATGAGATGGCATTTTCCATTGCAGCAGCACCTCATCGCTTCTTGCTTGCTCTGTGGCCACAGCTCATCCCCCAAATCTGCATGAGGATCCAGGTCAGTGAGACAGAGGCCAGGATACTTGGATGAAAATGTTCAAGAGATGAGTATGGAGAAGCAGAAGCACGAAAATGGCTACCAACTTGGCTTTCCCTCACCAATGTGAGGTGAAGACCATTTTTGATTGTATCTTCTTGCTTTGTCCCAGCTAAGTTCCCTTGCACAGGCAGAGATCTGTCAGGTTAGGAAGAAATAGATGGATGTGATCTATGAGCAGATGAGGTACAGATACATTCATGTTTCATATCATTAGAGAAAAATTCCATGGAATAAGTTGCAATCAAGTTGAGTCTTTAAAATAATGACAGGTAGTCTAATCCACGTTGCAAGCTGAAGCTTGTGGCGGCAACACATAGGGCAGAGAGAAGGAAATGTAGGAGAGAACAGTAAGGGTGGAACTCATTCCTCTCCTTGTAGATATTTGAGCATGTCTTTACCTATAGCCAATGAAGAAAAATTAGTATTTCAAAGGAGAGGGCACTTATTTCACCACCTGACATAGGGCATATGATTCATCCTGTGTGCACGTGTACCCATCCTGTGCTCTTGAGCTGCTACAGCTCAACCCACATCTTACAAGCGTCCTTGCTTGCATCACCAAGAGGTGATGGTGACGTTGTCAGCAGGCAGATGGGCTGAAGATGGTAACCTATATTTCATTCTACACAGATCTGAACAACCACCAATATTTTTCCCTCTTTTTTCCTGCTCGGTTGCCAGAGAGGAGCTGAATAGCTGGCTCTCCTGCTGACTACAGTGGACTAAATTCTTTTGCAACAAACTTTCCGAGTGCCCTGTTGAGTGGAACATAACTGCTTCCCCGGAAGGCGCTTTCTCCAGTAGGCAATGAGAAGGGTCTGCAATGAACTGTGGCTTTTCTCAACCTTTTAGCAGCCTTGTCATTTATGTATACACATTCCCAAATGCAATCTTGATATAAATGGAACTTAGAAAAGTAAGTTATAAATGGGATTTTTTGAGAAGAAAGATGATCCTCTGGGTTAGGTGCTTTTGACTTAGTGGTATTCCTAAGAGTGAGAGAGTTTCTGAATCTGGAAAAGCAATAATTATTAATAACACAGTTCTTATAATACTTTCCTTTTCCAGATTTGTTTACCCATCACCATTGTTTGATCATAAATATACCTATTTTACAGCTTAATGAAAAGAACTCTTTTATGGCTGCAACTGAACAGATGTGGGGAATGTGAGTTTTTTTTTGGAGAGGACTATGCTATTGAATGTCTAATCTGTGCTGTGTCAACCTGCACATCTGAACACACAGACGCTCAAGATCAGAGTCAATGTTGTTGTTGTTGTTTCTTAAATTAGTTCACGGCCACCAGGAAACATTTAACCCACCAATATTTCCCTGTAGCCACCTGCCCTAATTCCAGGACAACACTGTTGCCCTGTGGTCTGAGTCCTGGCTCATTTTCAGTCCAGTTGAGCAGCAAACTCCCTTAGAAATTTGTTTCTCCCAGGGCTTCCAGCGTCATAACCTACTGCAGGAAAAGACCATCATTTTGACTATGCTTTGCAGATGTCAAATCCTTCACAGGACTCAGTTTAAACTTTAGGCTCAATGTCAAAAATAATACAAAAAACTGGCTGCAATTACCTCCTGGAGTTAGCTTGCAATAAATTAAAGCGAAATAAAAAAAAATCCACCCCACATTTTAAAGGAATTTTGACTTTCTGCCTAGATATATATTTTTTCACTCCTTGCTTGGAAACTTAAAGAAGGGAACAATTAATGAAAACCAATTGCTCGAAAAGACATGGTTTTCAGATCATGTTTGTTTTCATATCTTAAAGTAGCCCGCTGTTTCTTAACATAGTTTTAATTCATAAGAAAACCCCAAGACAAATTGGAAATGTAGATCAGATGAGGAAAGATATAAAATTATTTTTTATTTTGACCCCATATTATTGACTGCCCTCCTGCACGCCTCATTTTTTTCTTGTTGGCTGCTGTAATAGCTAAGTATTTTTATAGTATGCATTATTGTAATTAAAGGGATGTATATTTTTGTGGATGAAATGCTCTTTTTGCAGCCATTGCCAGAGATTGTTAGTAAGATGCAAATTAAATGCAGGCTTCTGGAGTGGCAAAAAATTTTGGTTTTTTCCCCTCCTTCAGCATACTATAATTTTTCCCTTTGCACCTTTTGCCTTCTCAAGTGCAACAGGGAAGAAAAGGTCTGTGATGCCTTGAGGATAGCAGATCGTGTGGGATTTGGGACCTAAACAGAAGTTGGAAATATGAGCCCAGATGTTGTACCTAAATTTCAAAACTGGAAAAAACTGCTTGTTTGGGAAAATATCACGGCATTTAGGTGTTTAGCCAACACAAAACCTGAACTTCCAGGCTATAATCAGGTAGAACTCTTAATCCACTCCTGAGACTGGATATTTGTCCACTAATGGAGATTTGACCGTGCAATTCACTCAACCAAAGATATCAATGGCAACGTTGCTTCTTAAATTGCCTGCTTCCAAAGGCAATCTTATCTTTTTTTGTCCCTAATTCATGTTTCTCCATCTTATTTTACCATCCTGGGTACACTGGAGTTGAGAGGACTTTGTTTCTCTAACATTTACCACGGTAGCAAGAGCTAACTGGGCTCTGGTGTCCATCTTTGTAAGCGAACTTGGAGCTCTGCCTTCTGCAAATAGACCCTGTTGCACTTTGAAGGCGGTCTTTCTTAGTAGGATGGACTCTGATGCCTGACTGGCTATACTGCATAGGTTTGGATTCCTCTTGACTTTCCTGTTTCCTGGACTTTAGCTTGACCCTGGACCATAAGTCTTGTCCAGATGTTGTTTGATCCAATCTTTGGTCTGTCTATTTTTTGCTGCCTGGTTTTAAGCATAGTACATAATTTATCAGGTGTCTCAGTCTAAACTCAGCCTAGCTTCTGTGAAACTATTCTACATTTTTGTTATGTATGTATATACTAACACACCAACCTCAAAGTAGTTTGCACAACCTTTGTTTTACAAAAAAAAGCGTTAACTTTAAGCCAGAGTATCTGTGTCAGATCAGCCAGTCCCTCTTATGGGATGACCATTTTAAACTCAAGATATCAGCTTTTCAGAGTAAATAGTGAATTAATTATTTTATCTTTATCCCTAAAAAAAGGAGAGTGCTAATCTCTAGTCAAAGACCTTGGATCCCCTACTACAAATGCTTGTGTTTTTCAAGTTCAATCTATATAAGAAACATGAATCACTGTGTGTAAAGTACATCAAATTCTGCCAAAATTTTTTCATTTGTCAGTGTGAAAAAGTAACTCTGTGTGTGAGAACTAATTGCTGCCAGAAATTCACTTTATGGAAGTGATCAAAATGAGTAATTCTTTGAGTCTAATGGATTTGCTTCAAAAGGGAAGCAAAATGAGCCAAGAAAGAAGTATGTAGAGAGTTTTCCAAGGATTTAAGGTCAAATAAGACACCATCTTTCAGAAGTCTAATGAATGACAAGTAGGAAATCAAGACTTTCAGACAGAGGAAAAAAAGTCACACTTTTACTGTAAGTGAGGATGCTTAAAAGAGAGTATCATGATGGAAGAGAACCAGTATTTTTTAATGTGTATAACAGAGTCATTTTGTTACCCCAACACAGAGAAATCCTTGTAAAGTCAACATAAATATTGGTGAAATGAAGATGATAATTGTGAAATTTTTTCACATCTTTTTCCACATTAAACTTATTTTTAACATGATCTTTAAATGTTTTATAAAAGGTGAATCAAATGGTGACATATTTCACAGTGCTGGTTGTTGGAGGGTGATTGCAGAGGCAGGTATATTTAATCACACCACCCCATAGACTCCTGGTCCCCATTCATTACTCTGACAACCCCAGCCCAGCGGCTTGTCTCTTATAGACCACCAGCTTGTTTGCAAAAGGGGATGTAGAGTGTCTGCTTCTCCCATCATCCTAACGCATGACCCAAGACAAGAAGGGACTTCCAGTTTTGTGTGACCAGAAAACAGGAGCAGAGGAAGAAGGGGAGTAAAGGGGTAAAACCCTTTACTGTTAAAAAGGACATGGATCTGTTGGACCGGGTCCAGAGGAGGGCCAGAAGAATGACCAGAGGGCTGGAGTACCTCTGCTGTGAGGACAGGCTGAGACAGTTGGGGTTGTTCAG
>RSEF01000031.1:2527310-2540881 GCA_003993805.1 Himantopus leucocephalus
ACATGCCTCATGTTAAATTTAACATGCTTCTTTCCTTCATCTGCAGCTTTTTCTGAGCTACGCTTTGATGGTGAAATATGGACCCATGTAGTCAATAGTCTTTGTCTAGAAAGCGAAAGAAAGATGTTTCTCACTAACATCTTTCCTCAGTGGCCTCCTGTGGGCTTCTCTTTAAGCTCACCTTTCACTTCTGCAGAGCCAGCAGAGAGAAGAAATTCATCAAGCACCGCCATCCTCAGTCATCGAGGTTTAAAACATGAGACCTCTGCTTTGAGTGTGGAGAGTGAAGCCTGACCAGAGCAACTCCACTCCCAGCCTCCGTGACGTGAAGCGGGATCACTGTCTTGAAAAACCTCCTTTCAGCTGCCTGGCAGTTTCACAGCAGAGCCGTTTTCAAAACAAATTCCCTCTGGTCACACAACTGGGCTGTTTCTCCCTCTTGCCATGCAAAAATAAAGGATGTGAGAAACAACAGCTTTCTTCTTGCTTCTCCTTGCTTCAAGGGTCCCCACTGCCACATACCAAGCATTTATTTTTCCCTCGAGAGGCAGGAAAAGACAGAATAACAAAATAGCCACTACTTGTTTCAGCAGAAACTCTTCAGAAGATGCAGCAGTCCATGTCCTACGGGCTCTGTGCAGGAAGCACTGATTCACACTATGTCTTTTCAGCTTCTCAAGAGAGAAAAAACCAGAAGAGCTTGACCACTGTACTCTGACTCTGCGTTCTACATAAAACCTCTCTGGAAGTGAGCAATTGCTCACTTGATTGCTGTGTCATTAGGCTATAAGGACAGGCAAAAATCTTGTTCATCTTCCATGAGGTTACTATGGCACGCTATGCATTGAAGCCATTGTCTCTTGACTGTCTGTCATGTAGGTGTTTACTTCTGCATTAGTCACTCCAGGCTCCCTGTAGAGATCTTTCAGGATGTGATTCATTTCATCCTGAAAAAGACCTAAAATCAGTCAGATGAATCGTGCCCCAAAAGTGTTTTTTCCACCTACCCACCCTTCCCCCCTGTTGACTACAAAGGGAGCCCAGGATCACCAGCTTGGGTTTTGCCATTTATGTGGTGGATGTATGAAGTTAACCAAAGCTGGATCGCACTCCTGGGGATACATTTTATTACACTGCGTGAGGCCACACACACTGAGACTTTGTGGTTCTTTCTCTAAAAGTTGTTGGTAGGGGCAAAGTAGAAGGTTTTCTCAGTATAAGCTGACAGTCCCTGTTTCACTAAAAACGTGGCACCACAGCAACTTGGCATTTTAAAGGGTAGTGTTACAAAATGAGTTTTTTTGGAAGAAGGAATCCTTGAGAAAGCAGTTACCTGGAGGAAGGAATATGGGAGGCACAGATGTCACTGAGGCTTCAATGCTGGGTGAGAAAAGAAAGGATTTTCATGAGAGGTCAATTTTACCTAGCTTTAGGTATCCACTAGCTTTAAGGATCCACGTTGAAAGGGTCTACACGTGAACTAGTCATCTAGACTTCTATTATCAACAAAAATCTAGTCAAAGCAATAAATGGAAATTAGGAAGCAATTAATCTAACCAAAAGTTAAGAGTCAACTCAAGGATGAAATTAATTTTGCCCTAATGTCTATTACCTGCCTTGCCGAAGTCTCCCTGAGCATAGTGAGATACTAGATATCTAGCTCACATGTAGACATCTGCACTGTAGACACCTATGGTTAGCTTAGATTGCTCCTCTTTAGATCTTTTGATATCTAAATTTGAAGTAGTCAACCCAGCATCCCTGAGTGCCAACAGACAGAAATAAGCTTTTCCAGACAGTGATCGTCTGACTGTGTTGAGCACCTCTCTGAGGCTGGGATGAATCACCTTCCAGAAGTGCCTATGTCAGGACACCCCATTTCTCTCCAGTAAGGTTGTGCCTTTATTTCCTCCTTTTGCAATTTACACTATACTTTTGAGTTTATCCATATGTCTAGATATTTATTTCTACGAAAAGAATTCATAGCACAGCATTTCTAGATGAAAACAGCTACAGTCGTCCCTGGGAGATAAATGCTATGTTATGTCATGTCAGCCTTACATGCTAGAAAACTTTGGGGAAATATTTTGCATATTTAGAAGTATCCTCTGGGTTTTTTTTGAAGTGGCTCCTTGCAAAAGGCCTGGCCATTGGAGCAGGAAAGTGATCCTGAACAGCATGCCCTCTTGTTCTGCACCTGGGACTTCTTGGTTTGGTTATGCCCAGAACCCTTGACTCATTAATATTTATGCATCTGGAAGTAATAATAAATATCTGCATCCTCCAGAGGAGAGTCCCAAATGCTTTGGAGGTATTTGGCACTCCTCACACCCCATTACACAGGTATGTGGTTTACAGCAGTGTAGGTGTAGATACAAGACAAAGTTGTTGCTGTGGCTCCTTGGTGCCCATGTATTTCATGTGGGTGCAGCCTCATACGGGTTAGAGGGGCACCAGCAGGAGAGGATTTCTACCAGGGCTCTCCCCACTGCTGGTGGGAATGGTCCAGAGCTCCTCTCTTACTCTCTGCAAGTGGTTTTACTCTAAATTCTCCATTCTTCCAGGCATCTTTTCTTTCTAAAGGGGGTGATAAGCTATTCCTGAGAATGGAAATAAGGCACCTCTGCTATACAGGTAGGGAGGCCAAGGCACATAATTTAAGTCTTAAATCTTCCGATTCTCAAAAATACTAGCACTCTGCCCCACAAGTGCTGAGCTACTACAGCCGGGCACCTCTCTAGCAAGCCCAGTTACGTCCCCATCCCCCTTCCAATCTAGTTTAAAGCTTAATGTGATGCTTAACAAGTTCCATCCAACCTTGTAGATTACGTGTATTGCGAATAAGAAATGGAAGGATGTGTTCAAATGCCAGTATATCTTACATTTCCTGCCTTCCCTGACAACTATACTGAAAGATGCAAGGACAGCATGGCAAAGTTGATGCTTTCAGCCTTGTTTCATTCCCTGCATTTGAAGGCTTTAATATGGCAATAGGCATAGTTGGGCAGTATTATTAAGAAGAGTTTAATGCAAGGCCAGTGTATTGGCAACACATGTACTGGTGATAAAACAGGCTGAGCACTGATCACCTCATCCATTCAAATCCCACTCTGAAGGCCAAATCTATCTGCTTGCAAGGAGGTTCTCAAAGTTACCATTAACATGGAGAACAGTGTATTCCTAGCAGTGTTTGTTAACCCGGTACGGGTGTTACTAATGGATAAGTGTCCTGACTCAGCTTCTCCACAGTCCTCTATAACAGACAGCAATTGCTTATGTTCAGAGCAATCGAGTGCTAGCCTGGCACATGCTGCAAAGTCTCAAGAAGTGACAGAGTTGCAATAGAGCTTCTTGAGAAGAGAAATGAACAATCAATTTTCAGCAAACAATAAAAATAGAAGAAAAATTAAAGATGTAGGGATCCTAATAACGATGATGTGGACTGGTGGTGCCTTTATTAGTCTCCTTTGTGTTATCGCTTGAAACATTTATCATCCCTGAACTGGCTGATTATTCTCTTTTAATTACTTGATATGGAATAATTAAATAAAATGAAGACAATAATCTTTTATAAATGGTTATGAAGAGGAACATTTTTCTCAGAGAACTGAATATAGATTTCTTTCCCCTCTCCTTTACCTCCCAAGACTGTAGGAATCTAATGCATTCAGTGCTACAGTGTGAAGAGAGCTCCTGAATTCTCCGAATTATTTCTTTTTAATAGTTAACCATCATTTAAAAGCCTTACCTGGATGACCTATGATTGAGGATCAAGCCTCATTGAGCACAGTGTTTTGTTCTGATGACACATTTCCAGACAATTTCCTGTGTGTTATATGAGAAGCTGAAAATGCTGCAAACTGCTGGTATTTAAAAGGGCCATACCACCCTTCTGAGATTTCCCCGGCACCCGGAGCTGTTGATCTGCCCCTCTCCATGTAAGGCTGTATGCCGCATCGTGTTGAGGGCATAGGGCAAGAATATAGCAAGACTCCTTTGAGGTTACCCGTTATGAGATGGCACTTTCCATTGCAGCAGCACTTCATCTCTTCTTGCCTGTTCTGTGGCCACTGCTCAGACCCCAAATCTGCATGAGGATACAGGTCAGAGAGAGAGAGGCCAAGATACCTGAATGAAAATGTTCAAGAGATGAGTATGGAGAAGCAGAAGAATGAAACTGGCTTCCAGCTTGCCTTTCCCTCACCAATGTAAGGTGAAGACCATTTTTGGTTGTATCTTCTTGCTTTGTCCCAGCTAAGTTCCCTTGCACAGGCAGAGACCTGTCAGGTTAGGAAGAAATAGGCAGATGTGATCTATGAGCAGATGAGGTACGGATGCATTCATGCTTCATATCATTAGAGAAAAATTCTATGGAATAAGTTGCAATCAAGTTGAGTCTTTAAAATAATGACAGGTAGTCTAGTCCACATTGCAAGCTGAAGGTTGTGGCAACACATAGGGCAGAGAGAAGGAAGTGTAGGAGAGAACAGTAAGAGTGGAACTCATTCCTCTCCTTGTAGATATTTGAGCATGTCTCTACCTATAGCCAATGAAGAAAAATTAGTATTTCAAAGGAGGGGAGACACATTTCACCACTTGATATAGGGCATATGATTCATCCTTTGCATGCATGTGTACCCATCCCGTGCTCTTGGGCTGCTACAGCTCAGCCTACGTTTTACAAGCGTCCTTGCAAGAGGTGATGGTGAGGTTGTCGGCAGGCAGATGGTTTGAAGATGGTAACCTATATTTCATTCTACACAAATCTGAACAACCACCAATATTTTTTCCTCTTTTTTCCTGCTGGGTTGCCAGAGAGGAGAAGAATAGCTGGCTCTCCTGCTGACTACAGTGGACCAAATTCTTTTGCAACAAACTCTCCGAGTGCCCTGTTGAGGGGATCATAACTGCTTCCCTGGAAGACACTTGCTCCAGTAGGCAATGGGAAAGGCCTGCAATGAACTGTGGCTTTTCTCAACCTTTTAGCAGCCTTGTCTCCTGTGTAATCACATTCCCAAATGCAATTTTGATGTAAATGGAACTTAGAAAAGTAAGTTATAAATGGGATTTTTTTGAGAAGAAAGATGATCCTCTGGGTAAGGTGCTTTTGACTTAGTGGTATTCCTAAGAGTAAGAGAGTTTCTGAATCTGGAAAAGCAATCATTATTAATAACACAGTTCTCATAATACTTTCCTTTTCAAGATTTGTTTACCCATCACCATTGTTTGATCATAAATATACCCATTTTACAGCTTAATGAAAAGAACTCTTTTATGGCTTCAACTGAACAGATCTGGGGAATGTATTTTTTTTTTCGGAGGGGACTGTGCTACTGAATGTCTAATCTGGGCTGTGTCAACCTGCACATCTGAACACACAGACACTCAAGATCAGAGTCAATGTTGTTGTTGTTTCTTAAATTAGTTCACGGCCACACGGAAACATTTAACACACCAGCGTTTCCCTCTAGCCACCTGCCCTAATTCCAGGACAACACTGTTGCCCTGTGGTCTGAGTCCTGGCTCATTCTCAGTCCAGTTGAACAGCAAACTCCCTTAGAAATTGGTTTCTCACAGGGCTTCCAGCGTCATAACCTACTGCAGGAAAAGACCATCATTTTGACTGTGTTTTGCAGATGTCAAATCCTTTACGGGTCTCAGTTTAAACTGTAGGCTCAATGTCAAAAATAATACAAAAAACTGGCTGTAATTACCTCCTGGAGTTAGCTTGCAATAAATTAAAGCAAAATATAAAAAAATCCACCCCACATTTTAAAGGAATTTTGACTTTCTGCCTAGATATATATTTTTTCACCCCTTGCTTGGAAACTTAAAGAAGGGAACAATTAATGAAAACCAATTTCTCAAAAAGACATGGTTTTCAGATCATGTTTGCTTTCATATCTTAAAGTAGTCCGCTGTTTCTTAACATAGTTTTAATACATAAGAAAACCCCAAGACAAATTAGAAATGTAGATCAGATGAGGAAAGATACAAAATCATTTTTATTTTGACCTCATATTATTGACTACCCTCCTGCATGACTCATTTTTTTCTTGTTGGCTGCTATAATAGCTTAGTATTTTTATAGTATGCATTATTACAATTAAAGGGGTGTATATTTTTATGGATGAAATATTCTTTTTGCAGCCATTGCCAGAGACTGTTAGTAAGATGCAAATTAAATGCAGGCTTCTGGAATGGTAAAAAATTTTGGTTTGTTCCCCTCCTGCAGCATGCTATAATTTTTACTTTTGCACCTTTTACATTCTTAGGTGCAACAGGAAACAAAAGATCTGTGATGCCTTGAGGATAGCAGATCATGTGGGATTTGGGACCTTAACAGAAGTTGGAAATACGAGCCCAGATGTCTTGCC
Source organism: Himantopus leucocephalus (assembly GCA_003993805.1). Lineage (NCBI taxonomy): Eukaryota > Metazoa > Chordata > Aves > Charadriiformes > Recurvirostridae > Himantopus > Himantopus leucocephalus. The sequence goes on from RSEF01000031.1 coordinate 2,533,688, forward strand.
TAAATTTTCAAACTGGAAAAAAATGTTTGTTTGGGAAAATATCACGACATCTATGTGTTTATCCAACACAAAACCTGAACTTCCAGGCTATAAGCAGGTAGAACTCTCAATCCACTCCTGAGACTGGACGTTTGTCAACTGATGGAGATTTGACTGTGCAATTCACTCAACCAACATCATCAGTGGCAACGTTGCTTCTTAAATTGCCTGTTTCCAAAGGCAATCTTATCTATTTTGTCCCTAATTCATGTTTCTCCATCTTATTTTACCATACTGGGTACGCTGGAGTTGAGTGGACTCTGTTGTTCTAACATTTACCACAGGGAGCAGGAGCTAACTGGGCTTTGGTGTCTATCTTGGTAAGCGAACTTGGAGCTCTGCCTTCTGCAAATAGACCCCGTTACCCTTTGAAAGCAATCTTTCCCTGTAGGATGGACTTTGTCCCTCCTCTGATGCCTGACTAGCTATACGGCATGGGTTTGCATCCCTCTTGACTTTCTTGTTTCCTGTACTTTGGCTTGACCCTGGACCATAAGTCTTGACCAGATGTTAAGTTTGATCCAGTCTTTGGTGTTTCTGGTTTTTGCTGCCTGGTTTTAAGCATAGTACATAATTTATCAGGCATCTCAGTCTAAACTCAGTCTAGTTTCTGTGAAACTACCCTACATTTGTGTTATGTATACCAACACACCAACCCCAAAGTAGTTTGCATGACCTTTCTTTAAAAAAAAGAAGAGTCTAATTTTAAGCCAGAGTATCTCTGTCAGATCAGTCAGTCCTTGTTATGGGATTACCATTTTAAACTCAAGATAGCAGCTTTTCAGAGTAAATAGTGAATTAATTATTTTATCTTTATCCCTAAAAAAAAAGAAAGTGCTAATCTCTAAATCAAAGACCTTGGATCCCCTACTACAAATGCTTGTGTTTTTCAAGTTCAATCTATATAAGAAACATGAAGCACAGTGTGTAAAATACATCAAATTTGGCCAAAATCTTTTCGTTTGTCAGTTTGAAAAAGTAATTCTGTGTGTGAGAACTAATTGCTGCCAGAAACTCATTTTATGGAAGTGATCAAAATGAGTAGTTCTTTGAGTCTAATGGATTTGCTTCAAGAGGGAAGCAAAATGAGCCAAGAACGAAGTATGTAGAGAGTTTTCCAAGGATTTTAGGTCAAATAAGACACCATTTTTCAGAAGTCTAATGAATGACAAGTAGGAAATCAAGACTTTCAGACACAGGAAAAAGTCACACTTTTACTGTAAGTGAACCAATATTTTTTAATGCATATAACAGAGTCATTTTGTTACCCCAACACAGAGAAACCCGTGTAAAGTCAGCATAATTATTGGTGAAATGAAGATGATAATTGTGAAATTTTTTCACATCTTTTTCCATATTAAACTTATTTTTAAAATGATCTCTAAATGCTTTATAAATGGTGAATCCAATGCTGGCATTTTTCACAGTGCTGTTTTTTGGAGGGTGATTGCAGAGCCAGGTATATTTATTCACACCACCCCATAGACTCCTGCTCCCCATTCATTATGCTGACAACCCCAGCCCAGCCCAGTGGCTTGTCTCCCACAGACCATCAGCTCATTTGCAAAAGGGGATGTAGAGTGTCTGCTTCTCCCATCATCCTAAAGCATGACCTGAGACAAGAAAAGAGTTCCAGTTTTGTGTGACCAAAAAAGGGGAGTAGAGGAAGAAGGGGAGTAAAGGGGTAAAACCTGGATTTTCCTATTGCTGGAACATTGGTCATGAGATTTAAGTGAACAGAGGTGGGTTTGCCCACTGATTGGTTGTCCACTGTGTGAGTTGAGCTTGTCACTTTCACCTCTTTCTTCCATATTCCCTGTTCAGACTGACCATTCTTCAGGACGAACAGTATCTAACCATGTACATGGTCAGTGCCTAATATGGCATGCAATCAGTCTTGACAGGGACATCCAGGTGGTTAGTGCAGCCAATACATTTTTGGATGCCCAGGGTAATCAGCCAGCTGTGCTACAGAAGCAAAGCAACACAGTGGCTTTTCCAAATTCAGTGTTTTGTGACGTTCTCCTAACAAGTGACTTGCTGGTTTCAGGTAGTCAGCTATGATCACCTGAGGAGAAAGGATTATAAATTAACTCCATCACTAAGGAGAGAAAGCGGTGTCTGGGTCAGAAGGCAATGGAATTAGAAATGGTATTGTGCCTCTGAGATCACAAACATAGTGAATAAGAAAATAGAAAGCTATTGAGAAACGAAAAGTCTTTGGGAGAAGAGAGATGGAATTCAGCATGTTTGGGGCAAAGAAATAGTGTCTAAATACAACCCAGTTGTCCAGTCAGTGGAAGGTATACTGGGCAGTTTGTTCACTATCTTCTGCTATAAAACATAGAGAACTTTTCCTGACTTCATCTTCCTCAAATTTTATGTCTCCTATAACCCCACTAAATTCAATGAACTTATATCATAGTAAAAATATATCTGTAGTAAATTCTACTCAGTCTAATAACTCTGTCACTGAGCTTGCAAACCCTTAATTTATGGATTTCGCTTTCTTGACCAGTGTAGATGTTTGGCTTAACGAACCTTAAAGTGTTGCAAAAATCTCAGTATCAGACATTTGGCCATTCCTACAATCTAGTACCAAATTTTTGTGTCAAAAGACAGACAATTAAAATAAAAATAATAGTAACACTTAAGAACGCTTGTTTAAAAACTATCTTGCTAAGATATGTAGTAAAAGGCAAAGGAGAACCACAGTCACAGCTTTTATACCCGCTCTGATCACCTGTGCTTTTTACTCCTTTTCCCCATAGGGACAAGGACATCTTTTGAATCTGCAGAATCCATACAACACGTGTCAAGAAATTGCAACCTACAAGCATGGAGAGAGATATGCTTATTTCCATTTCTAAAAAATGTATAGCATTCAGGGGCTTTACAGGGATGAATTTAGAGGAGACTGGTCAAAAGGGCCAAACTTCATCCTCCAGCACTGTCTTACATGGCCTACACACTTCTACATTTCCAGACGTGGCTGTGCATTACTTTGCAGTGTTTCCTAGCCAAACCATCAGCATCACAGAGGTATCTGCTTCTGTGTCGTCTTGAGTTTTTAAAGGTTATATGTCTAGAAATAGCATTTTCTCTTTCCTTTACTGGATCACTTTCAAGAGTCACTTGAACATATTCTACCAAATGAATTATTCACTTTTGCAGCTGTGGATGTTAATGGTGCTTTAGTCTTGAGATCTCTGCTCCTTGCACACAGTGTTTTTGTCTCTTAATGGCTGAAATACCTTTTGTCTAGCCCAACTTAATAGGATCAGCTCAGAAATATTGAGGAGAAATGTAATGGTTTGAGATACATAGAAGGGAAGACTAAGTGACCAAATAATCAGGTTTGGATATAAGGGCTACAATACTAACAGGACAAAACAGATAACTTCATTCCTATCAGTTAGAAAAGTTCTGTCTATTCACCTGTGAAAATCTGCTCCTGCCTGACACAGCAATCCTTTTTCTGCATGGCTTGAATTTTGTTGGCACTAATCAAGCTTTTATGGTGAACTATTTGAATGCAAATGAAGTTTAAAGATACTGTAATGTCTCATTTCAGGATGGATCTTTATGATTAGAAGAATAAATTATCCCAAGTATCTCCACATGCTGCAAGTTTATCATGCCTGTTTAACATGTCTGAAGATATTTCACAGTGCAGATATTTTGCAGCTTTGCAGCTTCTCTTTTCATCTCAAAGAGAAACAATTACAATATGCTTGTGTTCCTGCCATCCAATTACTTCTGCTTTGCTTTGCCCCTGTGATTTACTGATAACATGGGCTGGAGAAGATCTAGGTGAAATACGGGGAGTTGATTTTTCACCAAGCATTTAGGATTTTGGTGGCAATGACCAGAGTTTTCCTGAACTAACACAAAGTTAACCAAAGCCTAAGCATGAGGCTCACTTGGGACAAGAAAGCAGAATGTGAAACAGCTGATGAAATCACTGATTCGTCAAGACTCGCAGCCAATGGTGGAGGGCACCCCTGTTAGAGGAGAAGAAATCAGACCATCCTCTTCGCTCAGTCTTTGGGAAGTATTTAATTGGTTTTGGTAGGTATTACTCTACTGGAGAAGTGCAATAGTGAGACAAGAGTAGACCTTGTAGGGTTCTTTTCTCTCATGTACTCATGTCCTCTCACAGAAACAAAGGACATTTCCACCTCAGTCCTACTGCTGAGCACACATGTCTTTTGGAAATCCGTCCAGAGTCACAGAGGAGCACTATGGAGCAAGATTCACTTGAACATCCCCTTTCTTAACTCAGGAAAGGGAACTCCTGGGCTCTGTGTGGATCAGCCACTGCAGGACCACCTGCCCCATTAGGCTGGGGAGACTGAGTACATGAGCCATTGCTCCCTGACTATATGTACCACCTACGTACTGGGATAACCTGACTGGGAGAGCTGGTTTTGAAACTGAGCCATGCATCAGAGGTGGTAGATGCGCCATCCCTGGAAACATTCAAGGTCATGTTGGACGGGGCCCTGAGCAACCTGATCTAGTTGAAGGTGTCCCTGCTCATTGAAGGGGAGGTTGGACTAGATGACCATTAATGGTCCCTTCCAACCCAAACTATTCTATGATTCTATGATCTTCAGACAGTACTGCATAACTGTCTGAAAGTATCTGATGCAGCGCCATCAGCCCTGGCTTGGAGAGGGCTACTAAAGTCAGCATCTGTGCACCTGTAAGCGCAGGATTTTGATCTTGTCCTGAAAATGTTAAATTTTCTCACCTGGTTTCAGATCCATCCTAAAGTCTAATGCTCCACAGCAGTGAATTCCACAGGCAGACTGCACTGTAGGGTATTTCCTTTATTTGTTTTACATTTACCTACCATTTATTTTAACATATGAGCCCCAGTTCTCATATTACTGCGGCGTGTAAAGAGAAGAAAGGATCAGCTTTTCTTATACCGTTCATCATCTTAAATAGGCCAATTAAGCCTGTGTAATTATCCTTCTTTCCAAGTTAAATAATCCAAGTCTTTGCAGTTTCTCATATGGCAAGTCCATCATGCCTCTAAACCATTGAAAATTATATGGTGCTAATTTAAAACATGGCACTTGTAACGTGTATCTATGTCTATTTCTACTGACACTACGATTGTCAGCTAATTAAACATGTGTAGCACAGAAAACACAACTCCAGCATTTTGTTTCCACATCCACTAATGAAGAGGCAGTGAGTTCTGGGATGTAACAGCAATTTGTATGTGCTGAAGATAGCCTGGCACCTTCCAGAGGGCTAGGAGCCACAGAAGCTTACAAAATTGTTGAACATGTTTTACTTCCCGACCTCTAGAGACAGGGAGCTCTTTTGCTATGTCCACACTATCCTGTCTCCCCAACAAAGATTCCCATCTCACTGATTCAGTCCCAGATAGAGGAAACTTCAGTTATTACTGAAGTCCAAATAATGTCTAGGGTCCCCAGCTGAGATCAAGGCTCCATTGTGCTTGCAATGGCATAAACACGTACTTACAGACAGTCCCTGCCCTGAAGGGCTTAGAATCTAAATAGAAGAGACAGATAAAGGGCAGGAGAGAAACTAAATGTGGAGTGACTTGCACAGCTGCTGGGACAGCTGTTCTTGGAGGGAGCCCGGAACAGAACCCAGTTTGGAGGGGCTCGGGCCAGCACATTAGCTACTGGGCTGTCCTGCTTCGCATTTTCTTGTGGAAAATGACATTTTAACCACCGCATCTTGAAAGCACCTGGTCAGAGAGACCCTAGGGGATAGAGAAGTTAAAATACGAGCAGTTACTTGGCAGCATCCTTGTGTTGCGTCTGCTGCTGTTGTGGATAGAGCCAGCAAAATAGTTTTAGAGAAGACCTGATGTGGGAAAGGCCACACTGAAAGAAATGTGATGTCTCCTGTGGTCACAGGTCATCAATTTATGTTAAACACTCAGGATTCAGGTCACATGAAAGCTTTGGCAAACTTCTGAGCAAATGAGCACCAGTAAGTCATTTAGCACCAAAATTAAAACAGGTCTTTGACCCAAAATCTTAGGAACATTTAAATTTGGAATCAGATTTTACTGTGTCTTTGCACTCCAGTGTGGAAGCTCTCTGGTCTTGTGTGTTGAATTGGCTATCGCGGCATCTCACACTACACGTGCAATGTTGACTAATAAATGAAAGGAAATAGAGGGAAGTCTGTAAGTGAGGAGCTCTCACTGCCAGGGACATACACAACTTCCTTCCCTGTAGTTTTTCTTTGGCAGACTAATGTCTCTGCTAAGAGCTGGTAAAAGCTGTCTGGGAGTCTGTGGCCTACCCACTTTGACTATCCAGGTAGCGATCCATTTTTACCAGTCTGAGATGTGCCTGCCATGCAGTTTTATAAGCTGTAGTAAAATCTTACTTTTCAGGCTGCTAAATTTGTCTAGATTTCCTACTTATGAATGTATTGGTCATCTGTATAAGCAGCATCTTACTTGCTTTGCCTACCTCAGAGCGCCAGCCCAGAATTTAACAAAGCCCAGCTCCCTGGTGTCTCAGGAAGACCTCCTAATGTAGGGATCCCTGCTGGGCAGGCAAGACCTGGCAGGGTGCTTTCTAGGATTACCTGATGCTCTTCAGTCACTCCTCATTTGAGGTATTTTTCCTGGCTGACTGAATTTCCAAGGGACAGAGCAGTGCAAAAGCTGTAGGGTTTGCTGTGATCTCTGCAGAAGATTCCCTCTTCTGAGACTCTTTTTCCACCCTCTTGCTTGTAGCTACTTCAAGAGACAGACTCCTCCCTCCCATCCTCTTTGAGATGGAAACGACTGATCCAGCTCATACTTGATTTTTTTCAGTAGGTAGTAAGCTTTTCTGCTTGTGTGCACTGTCTGGGTCTCTGCTCCATGCTCTCCACCCCAAGCACCTGCCAGCAAACCTGGTAGCCTTGCAGCTTTAGCACTAGCCACTTCATTGCCAGCGGCACAGGAGGAACACCTTCCATGTACAACAGCACTTACTTGCCAGCAGGTACGCAGCCCATTAAGACAGTATGCTTACAATAACATGCACATAAGATTTTACAACCCTTCATACCTATAGGTAGACACATATTAGATTTGGGACCCAATTTTCCTCAGGACTGTGTGTCCTGGTTTGAGCGACACAGGACTAATTTCTCTCCTAA
>RSEF01000031.1:2552763-2563404 GCA_003993805.1 Himantopus leucocephalus
TGTCTTCCATTTAAACATATACACAAGCCACAGGGTTGTTGAATGGCTGCCTTTAAGACGCAGTGTGGTCTGCGAGCTGCCTTCGAGAGCAGAGAGGGCTCATGGCGTACTGCCTACTTTGCCACTGGCTCTCTGTGTGGCCTTCGACAACTCATTTAATCCCAGGCTTCCCAAACCTATAAAGTAGGAATAATAATTATTGTGGTGTTTCCTGTGCAGGGACAACTGTATCATGCCATTGATTTGTGGAGCTGACGAGCTGGCCACCAAAATTCCAAGTGGTGCTGGTCTGCCGGTGGCCACTCAGTGCCAATGCCTCTCTCCACCTCCCTGCAAGCTCAAACCCCACAGCAAATCCAGCAGAGAGACAAGCTTACCCTCCGGGTGTTTCTGAGTTAGATTCATTTCTCCAAGCCTCCGAAAGGTCAAACATCTCCTCCTCCTTTCCCTGGCCCCTGCCTGCTCTCCCAAGCCGGGCATGGTGCCACACACATGATCTTTCCTCCTAAGACGGTCCCCACTAATGCAGCTCCACATCCCACATCAGCATGCCTGTGAGCACCGACGGCCAGAGCTTATTGCTAGCAAACTGACAGTAAATGATTGGTGGTTAGTGTTTAATGGGCACGTATTAACTCTTAAGCTTTCAAAAGCTCTAATTAAGCCTGGCTTTCATTTGAAATTCACCCGAAGTGTGAGAGTAGGCCATTTGTTTTTACACAGCTGAGGAATGTGCATTTAACTATCTCAGGAAAGAAAAAGAAATGAAAACCACTTGGAAAGCTGGTAAATTCAACCACCTGTACTCCTTCAGCCTACTGGAAAGTTCCTCTCCCCACCATAGACCAGGGCTTTTGAACAGCTACAAGAGATGGCTGATGTAAAACTTGAATTTAATACAATGCCCATTGCAAAAAGCAGCAGGGCTTGAAGAGTTTTAACCAGCATTTTGTCACTGTCCACCCAGCACCAACGAATTTATCCACTCTGTACCTGGGTATCATAATGCATCTTTGCCTCTGCATTCCTGCTTCCCAGAGGTCCAGATCCTAAATAAGACAAGATATCTAGACAAAGCTGTGCAAACTCAGCTCCATCTGACTGTTTGAACAGATTTGCTTTAATCATAAACAGTATAGTAAATTAACACTAGCCATGCTGAATTGTTTTAATGCCTACATGCTTTCTGCTCCATGCCCAAAATAGTGCTGTTTTGTCTTCTGCCAATTACACTGGCCTCTAAGACATTCTCCCACAGCTTGGAGAAACGTATGTTTTGAGAGATGCTAAAGGGATGCCAATTTTAGGGGTCTGGAAAAGATGGCAATGAGAAGTCTGGCAGTTAGTCTATATCTGTTGTCAGATGAAGAGAGTTCAGACTGAATTGCTTATGGGCTCACTGGACTCTCCCCACTGGACCTGGGGAACTGGTGCGTGTGAATGAGGTATAAGTTTGTGAGACTTTTCTAGCACCCGCACCAAAACTGTGGAAATACTTAGAGAGGTTTTGAAGTTAAAATATGAAACAAAGTTTTGTAATAATATGAAAATGAGGAGTTTTTCATGAAAATATTAGATTAAAAATCACAAGAAATTACTTGGTTTTCAGCAGCAACTGCAAAGATTATGTTTGGTTAAAACGAAAAGGGAGGCAAAGAAATTGAAAAATGTTTATGGTTTATTTGTTGGGGAAAAAACCAGCTAAAATAAAGGAGAACAAATACTTTCAATAAAAAGAAATCGTTTAATCATATTACAGAAGGAAGTCTTGAGATTGGAAACTCCATACTGAAAAAATATCCTTCACAGGAAGGAAGTAGAAACTGGGAGGAAGAACAAAATGGATACTGAAATTAAACCCTCTTCTTCACTCGGAGATGCCTCCACCTTGGCAAGAATTAAACACTAGATGTACAACCTGCAAAAAAAAATAAATTACTTAACTGAGATTCAGTGATAAGCTTTTCCTCCACCATTGCAGATGGGAGCCTCTATACCTGTTCCAGAGGCAAACTGTGCAAGCAGATTTTGCCTGAACAGATTAATTTCTCACTCTTTCCACCTAGCCAGGTGTAAAACATGTAAGGAAATTAATATACCCTGTTGCATTTTGTCTGCTGCTTGCACATCCTGCATAGAAATATACCCCAGCACGCATGACTTGTCACTGTCATCGGAATCTGGGCTTGTCCATCATGTTCCAGCACAAGACCCACCAGTAGACAGACCGCAGGGTGTCCTAGAGACATCATCATCAGAGATGATTAGGACGGGATACAGGGATCTGTAGGGCATCCACCTCCCTGCTAGTGACTTCTCAGTAGTCCAGAAAGCTCTCCTACACTCTAGTTTTCACACATGGTCTCCAGTGTGTTGCACTCTAAGCATCTCGTTTTCTGGATCTGCAGACCAGGGGCAGAGCTTGCACATACATTGAGTAGTGACATGCAGGGAATACTGCGGTTCTGGATGGTCAGTATTTTCAAATTCTTTTCTAGTGTCTCCATTTTGATACCAAATATCAAAAGTCCTTTCCTATAGTCCTTTTCTGCAACCTCACTGTACTTTCTCAAACTAGTCAGAAAATTAAACAGAAGAAAAAAAAGGAAAGAGAAGAAACATTCAACTTTTCCCAAGCAGGCACCTCCTCTGGAGCAACCAGTTCCTCCCACTCCTGCCTGAGACAATGTTTGCAATTAGCTTCCCAATAACACCATCTGGAAGAGTATCAGCCTTACTATGTTTTCACATCCAGGCCTCAATATGACCATGAAAGCAAAACAAGGCAATTTTTCCAACCACCTGGCAAGTTTCCCCAGGATTTCTGAATTAAAAGAGCCAGTGCAAGAAACATTGGCCTGATGTAACCACAGCTATGCTGTCTTGCAGCCCATGGTGAAAATGTCCTACAGATTTAACCACAACCAGAACTTTCTTTTAGTCAAGGTTTTTTCCCCAAGGTATTTTCTTTGGAAACTTTTCTTCATATGGCACCACCATGCCAGGTCTATTGCACTCTGCCTCCAGTCCCTCAGCATTGCTGTCTCTGAGTAATATTGAAAGTTTTGAAGCAAGGGGAGGGTAAGGCAGAAGCAGTCACAAGGATCCATCTCTGAGCTAAATGACCCTCAACCCTCAAAGAATTTCCCTTTTCTCACCCAGTTGCTGCAGCTGTATTGCGGTCCTGGTAAACCAAGGGACCTTGTGATGGGCCACTTTCGAAGTTGCAGTGCATTCACCCTCATTTAATTTTAAATGGCCTCGGGCCTCATCCTGCTGTGACAGGACTCCTCACCTTGGTTTAGGTTCCAGCTGAACATCCTTACACATATTTTCACATGGACATTGGGCCAGCTATAGCATCCTGGTCAACATGTATTCTGAAAGCAAAGCAGATTCTAGCACTTCATACTCTGTCTTTCAAAGAAAATCTGTTTCTGCTATGTATTTCAGCCAAAAATCTGGTGAGATTCTGGGACCGGTTTGAAGGCTAATTCATACTATGCTGATGCCTTTCCCTATTGACTTGTTCTGTCTTCCCTTTTTCATACTGTGACATGATGGAGTAGCTGCTCAATATATGCTGCTATGCCAATCTCCAGCTTGATCAGTGGCATACATATTTACACTGAGTCCAAGATTACTTCTCTGGAATTGAATTCAGAATGGTTTTAGGACATGCTGTTGCTTTATTATCACTATTATTATTATTCATTCTAAATACTTAGAAATCATGGTTTACTTAGCTGGCCTCTTTAAAGAACTTTTCTAAAGATTGAATTTATTGGCCACTTCTCATGTTTATGACACAGCTGCTACCAAAAGTGAAATCAAACTATTTGCTTATGTGGACAGGCTTCTGAATGAATTCCAGCATCCAAGTTTTCCCCTGTCTTTTACTGCCCTCCTGTCCCTGTCGCCATCTGTGACGGCTCTGGGCTACATTTTCTCTAGAATCATGTGAAGATCAACTCTTGCAGTTGGGCTGGTTATTCCTGTGTCCTTCACAGACTTCTGTGTTTATTAGCAAAATTCCATGACTGGTTTTGCACTGCCCACGTTTGAACACAGAGCCTTCTACCTCCAAAGCATATCTCTAGCTGGTGATCTGCAAGTTCACACAAGCAGCTGGGTGGTGCTCACCAGGCAATGGTGAGGCTCTGTCCTGTCCAGCCTTGGATTTATTGAAGTATCTTTTGGTTGTGTCAGTATTTAATTAAATTGTTCCTGCATATTTTCTTTTTCCAGTTGCCCACTTCCCTCATTTATAGACCAAAGTTCCTCCTGTCAATTTACCACAGTTTTCATGAGCCACGTTAAATTCCCTTACCCAACACACCTGAGCCATGTCTCCACATGTTGCCATGCATTATGGTGACCCATTTCCATTACAAGTAGCCCCTTCTTCTTCTTTGGTTAGACTGCACCAAGGAATTCTCCAGGATCTTCGGTAAATTCTGGAGTCTCCACTGCAGTCCTGGGCCTTATTTTGCTGATCTTAAATTGCCACCTCCAGTAGAGCTGAGACTTTTTTCAACTGTCAGCTGCTCTGGGGATCTGGTGTTTGGGCATGCTGGGAGGACTAGTCTCCACAGGCTCTTTGCAGGTTCAGGTGGAGTCTCCTTGGGTGTGCACTGGCAAGCTGAGATGAGTCCTTGCCATCACATGCCAAACAAAGGGCTTCTACCAGATTTGGATAATGCAGCTTCTTTCCTGGGGATACGGTGCTGCGATACCACTGAAGGTGAGCTAATCAAGTTGGCTGCCCGAAAGTGCCCCTGTCCCTTCCCTCTTTCCCTCGCACACTTTTTATCTAGTCTCCAAGTTTTTCACTTGGACTATGAAATTAAACTGAAGCAAGAACTCCCAAGGAGTTTTTCCCGCAAAAATAATTGGCTTCTGTGTTACTCAGCTGGGATAATCCAGCCTTTCTGTTCCAGGTCTCTGTTTGTTACAGACAATGCTGAAGGTATATGTGCTCAGTCTTACCAAATCTTCCAACTGTCCCAGTTCCTCATCCACTGACTCATCCAGACATTCTGGTCTGCACGCCTTTTATTCCTTTTGGAAGCTGATGTTTTCAGCTCCCTGAATCCATGCTGCAGCGCATCTCAGGTAGCAAATCCCAGATCGGGCCATAACTTTCTTCATGTCCTCAGCTTGCACCTCCCTGATCCTCCTTGCCAGGCTAGGACAGGAGCTTTATCAGAGGTCCTGGGTCTGCTCAGGACCCAGCTAGCTTTTGTCCTAGCAAATATTTTTTTCTCTCCAAATACAGCTCAACTATAAGCTCTTTCAGGGATGTTTCCAGATATTCTTTTAAAGCCTTCTTGTTTCATGTTCAGCCCTTGTTTTGGTTCTTGTTTCAGATTATCTGATCTGTGTGATCATTTTTGGTATTAGTTCCAGCTTGCATCAAGAGGAATTATCAGTCTGCGATTTCTCTCCCTGGGAACTGGATCCCGCTGCTGATACTAACAGGACTCCTTATGTCATGAGCAATTAATCAGTATTCGGGGCCTCCAGGGTTGCTCTGTCAGGAGGCAGCATTGCTACTATAGTCAAGTAATGCATGAGTGCCATCCTTTTTAGTCATTAAGAATACGTAAAGATATGCCTTATTTTAACAAGCAGAGCTGGAGGCACCCAGAATGGTTTCACGTTTCCAGGCACCTTTTTGCTGGGCACTTCATCTTCTGGGCAGCATTACACAGGCTTTTCTTATACTATCCTCTTTTTCTTTCTTCAGTCTAAACAACTGCTGTCTAATCCATCCCCAAAACTGCTATTGTATTTAACTGCATTTAAAATTGAGGCCAAAATCAAAACCTTTGGTCTGAATAGCCTAGTTTTCTAACACCTTTTTGTACTGTCAGTGTCATGGACATTTTGTTACTGCTGTGTATTATTAGCCTTAACTGTAATTTATCAAAGATGTTTTTTTAAAAAAATCCCTGTATTTTTGCTGTTCTCTATTAACTGCAATGTTCCTGAAAAACTTTCCAAGTACCTGGCTTAAGTACTAAGTCATCTGATTTAGTTAAGTTTCCACCTGCCTCGGGTATACTGGGTAATGGAGTGTTTTTCATTGCATAGCAGTTTTACTGCAATTCCACTGTAATTACACTTAGAATATATTTTTAAACATGTATATTTACCCCTAAGTTTAAGTGTATGACTGGCATTATTAACTCGTTGTTCTTAATGGAACAGAATTTAACCTGCAGTCATACTAGAATTATTCTGACAATTTTTGTAGAAGATGTGTATATATTAATGCACAATAAAACTTTTAAATAGTTACAGTGTAAGGTAAGTTGTGCACTGAGATTCTAAAAATAAAATTCTTTAATCACAAAAATCCAAGTGTAAATGACATAATTACCATTAATATGGTTCTTTATACCAAATATATTTGTCAAAATCTTTAACATCAAAGCAGTGAGAGAGTAGTGTAATAAATCTGAAAGCTTTGCTAATATGGATGACCTTCCTTTTAATATGAATTTGTAGCAATTATAGACACAAAAAAGTGGAACTGTTTCATAATTACATAGGACAGGATGAGATCACAGTCAAGTAATTTTACTGTAGATTTTGTCTTGTATTGGATCTTCTTCTGACCGCTGTTTTTTTAATGATGAAAAGAGTTTCTTGAGACCTGGGTTCAAGAGTGAAGACAAGAGACAATTAAACACACTGTAGCCTAAAGTAAATCAAGAATGACTTAAAAATTATATAAGCCTGAGTCAACACTCCATTATTTTTGCTCTGGCATAGTGTCTCTGATGTTGATGGAGGTAAATGGGTGTAAAATTGGTCTGACAGACTGGATATCGAGCATTTTAAGAACAAGCTTATGAGGCTTCGGGTATTTCCTACCTTTGGTCAAGACAGCTAAGAGCAGCCTTTTCTCATGACTAAGAGCTGTTCGCTGACAGCACTGATACAGTTTTGATCTAGCTATCACAGCCATTAAATTCCCAGTCAAAACCAGAATTGGAAAAAACAGGAGAAAATCCAAAAAATAATGAGGACAGAAACATTTTCTGTCTCATTTGAACTGGAACAAAGTTATGTTCAGGCTTGGTCTGAGATAAGGACAAGTGGCTGAGGACAATTTTTCTTGTAAAAGCTCTGTTTGAATGGTTGAAATTCAGCCATTCCTATTTATTCTTCTTTTCAAGCTCTAAAATATAACAGCCTATAAAATAAGCAGCAGGTGACCAAAAAGACAGATACAGTGATTAATTGGACATGCAGGAGAACTCCAAATGGAGTAGAAATGCATATCTTAATAGAGATTTATGGGGGTTTTTTGTTTCAAAATGTTTTTGTTCGAAAGCTGTTTAATTACAGCAAAAATGGGGAAGTTAGGAGAACCATGTTAGATAAAGGGAAGTGTGTGAGATCTACTGTGTGAGAATGTCCTAGATAATGAGTGACAGCTGTGAGGTTTTGGTCTCACTTTCATTTTAATGGCATCCTCCAGTGATATGCACTGGATTTCAAACCTTTGTCGCACTGTCAGCTCCTGTGATGATCCACAGAATATGAGCATTTGACAGGTCTTTAATAAACAGTTTGCTGCTGGGATGAATTGAAGTTCAGCTGGATCTAGATTAAGTTCAGCAGAACAGACAGTATTGTTACAAAAGAATAAAGAGAAGGAAAGGGGAAAAAAAATCCATCCTTGGACACCTGTTATCTTTCCAGACACTAATTATGAGAGACCTCATTTTTGCAGAGGATCAAAATGGAGTAGCAACCTACAGTAATGCATTGTCGCTCCAAGAAAACTGCAGCTAAGAGCACTAGAAAACACTTTTTTTTAATTTTTCCTTGGATTTTAACCTACCTGCAGTCAATTAAAAACCCTCCAGGGGAACTCAGTTTTACAGCTTTTTGGTGGAGATGGGATCTCAGGGCTGTGCTTTGTTTCTGTTGCACTGAGGGTCTTCTAGCCCTGCCTCACAGAAGCAATAATTTGTTGCTGGACGCAGTGTCCATGTCAGGGCACGGGCAAGGCAGGCAGCCACCCTGGAGATGAGATTCCTAAGACAGGGAAGAGGAGCAAGCCAGTTGTGGCCCAACTGCCTATTTTAGACCCTGCTTCTTCCTCCATGGAGGAAGAGGAGAGAGTTGGAGCTGGGCAATGTCGGACAACAACTGCCTCCATCACTGTGATCCCTTCCTCATCACAGCAGAAATGGGAATCCCAGTTCTTTAGGGCTTCTCCACCCTACTCAAATCTTCCTTTTCCCTTCCTCTTCCTCTTGCTAGAGCGACCTGGTTTCCCCTTCCCTCCTCACAGTCCCCCAAATTATTTTCCTTATTTGCTTTGTTATTCTTATTTAGGTCATCTCTGATACAAGTGGTGCTGTAGTCTCAATGAGAAGCCCTTATAGCTGTGATTTAGCAAAAGAAGAGCTTTTCTGGTGTCACTTTATTAGAATCAGTACAGCAAAAGGGGGGCATCAGGGAGCTTATGCCATTTACTGCAAGCTTTATTATATAGAAAAACCTTTATTCCCCAGATTCATTTCTCCCAGAGATTAATATTCTTGGGAACTGGACTGTGTGCAGATCACTTTATGCTGCATCATATATATATATATATGTGTGAATATAGAATTGAAGCCATACAGAGAAAACCTAAAGAATGTTGCTGGCATGGATAGGCACGGTGAGGAATTGAGCCAAATTAGAAAGGGTGTGATGTTCTTGGACAAGACAGAACCTGATGTAGTATCTGTGATATCACTCAAGAAAGATCAAGCTTTAATATGCTATTTTCTGTGTTGGTTGTTCAGTGCAACTGCTCACTCAATTATCATATCAAAAGAAGTTAATAGAGAATGTAGCAGTTGAGAAAACTAAAATGGAGGAAGTCTAGGGCTCTTAGGTTTTTTGTTGAAAATGTGACCATTATAAAATACAGAGCCTTCCTCAATGACCTTTCTAGAATGAAAGAGTTGGGAAGGAAAATAAAATTAATGAACTCAGGTGTTTCTTTGTCTGTACAATTTGAGGTCTCAGTCTTTTTCTTTCACACAGGGAAATACTAAAAGAAAATCAGGTATGCCAGAGGCATATACTCAAGTGACTGTACTTTTTAATGTGCATGTGTTCCTAATGGCCCCATTTACGCATAACTGGAAGGATGTTTGTCCTAACATGTCCTTTCCCCAAAATATCTGGACTAGATAATGCATAAAGTGAGTACAATTGAGAGTGACATGTTAGGAAAAGTTAATTAAGAATCACCTATGCTTAAATAGGGAACGAGATGAGTATTAAAGTAGCCCAATTGAATGAAATTGGACAGCGTATGCTAAGTGACAGCCGACATGTTTTGTTCCCTGTTCTATTCAGGGCTGGTAGCTGATTAGAGTTATCTCACCAGGCTGTTTCCTCTGCTGTCTCACAGCATGTAGCAATCCCTGCTGCATGACTCTGCCACGAGGGAGTTTGTGGTGACCTTGGTGGCTCTCTGCCTGGCCCCATGAGGCTGAAAAGAGGAATGATGGCATCCCAAATTGGCTAATGCTTTAAGGAGAGGCGGTGAAACCTTCTTGTTGCACTGAGGACACCGAACCACTCTGCGTTCTTACTAGAGGTCTAGCAGTATTTTTCCAGTTTTGTCTGTGTGATGTTGCACGAGCCTGGGAAGGAGTGAATGGAGCTGGCTTCGAGCTCCCATGCAGGTTGTTGCTTTGATTTAGGGGTAGGACCGGTGCAATGTATTGGCCCCAACCTGCAGAGCTGCTCCTAGTACTACATCCAGCCTGAGTCAGAAAGCAGAGACAGAAAAAGCTGCATTAAGATATAATCCAATGAAGGCCCAAAGACATTGGTCATTTTTCAATAGGAAAACAGAAGTTAGTTAAGGTGTGACTATACTCATATTTTCCTCAAAATTAAATAGCAGCTGTTTTCATTTCTAATAATACAGAATTCCTCACCTTATTGGATTGCTATAAATATTTACCACATCCATCAGGCTATTAAGATAATGATAGAAGCAATAATTTACCTTTAATAGTATATTCCGCAGTAGCTAATTCTTATGCTGCAAAATGTNGCAGTAGCTAATTCTTATGCTGCAAAATGTCATGGCTTTGCTCTTGTTCAGGATTTTTCTTTAGGTAGTTAATAGGCTTTTGCACTGCTTTACTTATCGTTGTATATGGAGTTCACATAATGTTAGGAGACTGGTTCTGAGGCTCACAGACATAACTTAGGGAGAAGAGGAGAGGCATGGAGTATATCCTGAGGGAACAGGGGAAATCCAGGAAAATTACACCTTGCCTTTTCCTCTCTCTTCCCCATTTTACTGCCTCTCTCAAAAAGTTGTGAAGCTAAGGTGTGGTGGAGGGGACCTGCAGGGAGAGAGGGGAGGCTCCAGGTCTTCTGAGATCAAAGAGAAGACTGATCTCCAACACGGTGCAATGCAGGGTCCCTGAAAGGTCTTCCTGCAAGAGTTCAGGAAGTCAGCTAGGCAGCAAGGGAGAGGTACAAAAGCACGTCAGGTACTGAAAGTGGAGTACAACTTTTGAGGAATGGGGCTTAGATTAAATTGAGTCAGGACTGGTTTTACCAGATATTTGGGTGCATTTTTTTTTTGGGGGGGGGGGGGGG
>RSEF01000031.1:2563504-2584160 GCA_003993805.1 Himantopus leucocephalus
AGGGAAGGGAAGGGAAGGGAAGGGAAGGGAAGGGAAAGGGAAGAGATGTTGCTTACTATGATGTACAGAGATCCTGAGATTAGTGGTGATGCAAGCTGGCAAGTTTATTTGCTTGAGTCTGGAACAGGACAGCCATGTTTTTAAAGTCTTCTGACCTAAAAGTGGAAGCCTGGCGCTGCCTCCACATATAACCACTCTGAAACCAAAAGTGGAGTAACATCTTTCTATGTCCCAGTGATGTAGCAATGCACTGTTCTGGATGTGAACTGGCACACACCATCCCTGCACTCATAGCATGACCAATTCATAACCTGCTTGACCTGTTATGACACACTAAAGGGCTGACTGCTTTGCTTTTTGGGAACAGTTTTATTCTCCTCCAGTGTCAGAAAGGTCAAAGATCCTTGACCTCCACAAGTAATTGGTAATACTAAGACGTGCTGGAGAACTGCTTTTTTCTCTGCAATTTAAAATGACATTAAGGAAAGGAGAGATAAAATAATTGAAATGTTAACTTTTAACACTTTTATTTTTACCTCTAGTTCTAATAAAAAAATGCAATATAAGTGTACAAAACTTCAGATGATTTTCTGAAATCATTGGTTATACAGGAAGCTCAATGTATACCAGAGGGACTGAAGATGAAAAAATGATTATATCCGTATTCCTATCTCTGATTTACATCTATGTTTGTATCTACATCTTCTCTATATCAAAGTCTCCGAACTGCCTCCATTGCCACTGTAGGGATATTTATAATACCTTCAACATAAACTTTTATACAGCCCTAGTAATTTCAAGTAAAATTTGTCTTTTAAAAATTATTTTAAACTAATTTGACTATCCATTAGCAGAGCTGGAGGGAGATATATTGACATCTGTTCTCCTTTCAATAGCACCCCTCATTCTCCACCCTAAAGGTCCTAAAGGACTCGCAAGCTCTTTCCCTTTCCTGTAGGTAATTACAGACACTGTTGCCACCACCTCTAAAGACTTGCAATCCCTCTTTCTGGAAACCAGCTATAAGTGTTAACGTAAATATATATAACTGTTCAATTATTTTCTTACCCTTCCCATGCTACAGATCTATCTACTCCTAACTTCTGTTGAAATACACACCCTCCTTATCTTGAAAGAATCAAGCACAGTCTGTCTGAAAACAAACTTGATTATAAGGCAGCAATAACAGATGGCAGCAAGTCAAAGAACATTATAGATGTCATTTGCCAAAGGAATTTTCTTACAGCTTGTGGACACTGAATTATTGACACAGAGTTTGGGTTTTTTTGGGTGGTTGGCTTTTTTTTGCAATGCTGTTTTCATTATAGTATTATGATGGTAAAGTTTTCTACAGGCTATCATTACAGTTTGCTTTGTAGCTCTTCCTAGAGGTTCCTTTGGGACCTGAGTATGACAGACATATAGGTGAGATAATTAATCTCAGAAATCTTTAGGTATTGACTATGGACTGATCTGAGCTAGTCAGCAAGAAGTCCCTTTGGATACAGTTGAGAGAAAATCACCACCAAAAGGTGATTCAGCTGACCTGACTTAGGTAGCTAACTTAGGCTAGGAAAGCTTTATCATTAAAGTGCCCATTTCCCTCCATTGATTATAAAGGAAATCCAGACTGCTAGTTCAGACAAAGAACCTGTAAAGACAACTATCATTTCTGTGAGAATAAACCTGTCCAAAAGACAGTCAATGGTCCTCAAGAAATCATTCAAAAAGGACAAAAACCAGAAGTACATGAGAGGTTATGCATACTTAGAGTGAGACGGTTCTGACCAGTATGATTAACCGCAGACACAGTAAAAATCACCTATTAGTAAGCACAGCAACTTTTTTGCACATCTCACAGCAGGGAGAATTTTAAGGAAAGAATGATGAACAGAGCAGTTTCTGAGGATGTTTTTAAGGCATGCCTTCCACGTACTGTGGGAATGGGAGTAAAAATTTATTTTGCTTATGAAATTTAAATAAAAAATGTCAACTCTGGCACTGCAAGTAGGAGGGAGTAGGGAATGGCGATACAAAGAAGCATTGTGCATGGTGGACATATGACATTGAAAAGTTGGTGTTGAAACAAAGGAACAGGATGAACCTTTGGAAAGGTGCACAAAAAGAAACAGCAGTTTCAAAACAACGGGCAAACAAATGGTCTCTGCTGGAGTCTAGGAAAAAGAAATGCTTGATTTTCTTCTGCTATTTCATTTCTGAAAGGCTTTGTGGTACTTACCTTTCTCACTTTCCTAACCAGTAGCATTTACATATGTTTTACGTGCAGTTCTCAGCTTACACTGCTAGCTGCTGATGGACTCTTATGTGTATTTAAAGGCCGAAGATTATTCAGGAAAGACACTGAAGCCTCCCCCCACGGTACCCTGCTGATCCCTCTCCATTTTTGAGGACGCACTGGTGGGACAGAAGATTATCTGGATCTTTGCAAGTCAGTTAATCATTCATACCCTTACTGATATCATCAGTCTGGTGCCAACAACCAAAGGAGGTGACTGCCACACCTAGTGTCTAGCTGAAATTTCCCTTTCTGCATTTTTAGCCCAAGATTATTTTGTTGTGCATGGGGGGCATGAAGAACAAATAATAATTATTTTTTTCTTTGCAGCAGTCTTTCATGTATCTTGGGGTTGTTATACCTTCAGTCTTCTCCAAACCAAGCAATCCCAGTTTTTTCAATTCTCCTTTGCAGATCATGCTTTCAAGACCTCTAATCATTGTTCCTGATCTTCTCTGAACTGTCTTCAATTAGGCTACATCTCTCTTGATGTTTACTGAACAAAGTCATCTGGATCTGCTGAATTTGAAGTAAACACCAACAAATAGTGATGCAAAGCTGTGCTGGAGCACAAGAAACAAGGATTGTGGTTGAGAACAAGACGATTACATTAATAACTTCTTATCCTCAGTCTATGTGTGTTCTTGGGAGTTGTCAGCTGAGCCCTAAGGAATGCTGAGCCATTGGTATTCACCATCTTTTTTCAAATTAAACCACATAAATAAAAATTGCCAACAGACAACAGCCTTTGAAGATACTGAATCTCTAACACATATTGCTTTTCATTGCTGTGCTTTATTTTCACTTAAATAATAATGAGATTTCGGAGAGGAGATAAGGCTGGGCGGCACACCTGAACCTGCATCTGGGAAATGCTGTTGATTCTGGGCATTGGAGTTTGTGGGCCTTGGTTATCCACCAGCTCTACTTGGTTTGAGTAGCTTGACATCCACAATTACTGGGGACCAACGTGTACCAAGCTAGAAAGCCTCACAGCAAGTCAGTCATATATTGGGAAGAGTATCTAGGTTTTCTAAATAAACTCTGCTTTCTGGATTTCCCAAGTTTCCAGCATTTCTCCAGCTTTTTAGGTTGCTCGTTTCCTTTCAGCAACAGCTCGTGTCTTCAAGCTTCCTTTTCCATTCCTCTCCACAGTAGTCAGGTTCGCAACTGAGGTCCCAGTGCAGCTCATGCACAATGTTGTGCATCCATCCCCTCTGTGTGTGTTTGTTGGCTTGCATCATTCTTGTATGACACAAACTTCCCACCCCACACTTTACACTTTCTGTCTTTCTATTCTCTGCTTCTACAGCAAAGTGTGTCCCCCCCCAAACAAACAAAAAAAAAAAAATTGCACCCAAATATCTGGTAAAACCAGTCCTGATTCAATTTAATCCAGGCCCCATTCCTCAAAAGTTGTACTCCACTTTCAGTACCTGACATGCTTTTGTACCTCTCCCTTTGCCTAGCTGACTGCCTGAACTCTTGGCAGGAAGACCTTTCAGGGACTCTGCATTGCACCATGTTGGAGATCAAAGTCTTCTCTTTGATCTCAGAAGACCTGGAGCCTCCCTTCTGTCCCTGCGGGTCCTCTCTGCAAGACTTTAGCTTCCCAACATTTTGAGAGAGGCAGTAAAGTGGGGAAGAGAGAGGAAAAGGCAAGGCGGAATTTTCCTGGATTTCCCCTGTTCCCCCAGGATACACTCTATGCCTGTCCCCTTCTCCCTAAGTTATGTCTGTCAGCCTCAGAACCAGTCTCCTAACATTATGTGTTGCATATACGTATACATATACATGTACATGTACATATACAAGGACAAGTAGAACAGTGCAAAAGCCTCAGGTGTCATAAGAAAAAAGCCTATTAACTACCTAAAGAAAAATCCCGAACAAGAGCAAAGCCATGACATTTTGCAGGATAAGGATTAGCTACTGTGGAATATACTATTAAAGGTAAATTATTGCTTCTATCATTATCTTAATAGCCTGATGGTTGTGGTAAATATTTAGAGCAACTTGGTAAGGTGAGGAATTCTATATTACTAGGACTGAACACAGCTGCTATTTTAGTTTTGAGGAAAATATGCGTACAGTCACACTTCAACTAACTTCCGTTTTCCTATTGAAAAATGATCAATGTCTTTGGGACTTCATTGGATTATATCTCAATGCAGCTTTTTCTGTCTCTGCTTTCTGACTCTGGCTGGATACAGTACTAGGAGCAGCCCTACAGATTGGGAACAATACATTACAGCAGTCCTACCCCTAAATCAAAGCAATGACTTGCATGGAGCTCCAAGCCACTCCATTCACTCCTTTCCCAGGTTCGTGCTAAAACACACAGACAAAACTGGAAAAATATTGCTAAGCCTCTAGTGAGAAGCGCAGAGCAGTTCAGTGTCCTCAGTGCAACAAGAAGTTTTCACCGCCTGTCCTTAAAACACTAGCCAACTTGGGACCCCATCATTCCTCTTTTCAGCCTCATAGGGCCGGGTAGAGAGCCACCAAGGTCACGACAAACTCCCTCGTGGCAGAGTCATGCAGCAGAGATTGCTATGTGCCGTGAGACAGGGGAAGCAGCCTAGTGAGATAATTCTAATCAGCCACCAGCCCAGAACAGAACAGGGAACAAAACATGTCGGCTGTCACTTATGATAGCATACACTGTCCAATTTCATTCAGTTGGGCTACTTTAGTACCCATCTCCTTTCCTATTTAAGCATAGGTGTTTCTTAATTAACTTTTCGTAACATGTCACTTTCAATTGTATTCACTGTACGCATTATCCAGTCCAGATATTTTGGGGAAAGGACATGTTAGGACAAACGTCCTTCCAGTTATGCATAAATGGGGCCATTAGGAACACATGCACATTGAAAAAGCTCAGTCTCTTGAGTATATGCCTCTGGCATACTTGATATTATTTTAGTATTTCCTTGTATGAAAGAAAAAGACTGATACCTCAAATTGTACAGACAAATAAACACCTGAGTTCATGAATTTTATTCTCCTTCCCAACTCTTTCATTCTAGAAAGGCCGTTGAGGAAGGCTCTGTATTTTATAATGGTCACTCACATTTTCAACAAAAATCCTAAGAGCCCTAGACTTCCTCCGTTTCAGTCCCAGTTTTCTCAACTGCTACATTCTCCATTAACTTCTTTTGATATGATAATTGAGTGAGCAGTTGCACTCAACAACCAACACAGAAAATAGCATATCAAAGCTTGATCTTTCTTGAGTGATATCACAGATACTACATCAGGTTCTGTCTTGTTCAAGAACATCACCTCACCCTTTCTAATTTGGCTCAATTCCTTACCGTGCTTATCCACGCCAGCGACATTCTTTAGGTTTTCTCTTTATGGCTTCAATGCTATATTCGCACAGGAGGCAGCATAAAATGATCTGCACACAGTCCACTTCCCAAGAATATTCATGTCTGGGAGAACTGAATCTGGGGAATAAAGGTTTTGCTATATAATAAACTTGCAGTAAATGGCACAAGCTCCCTGACACCCACCTTTTGCTGTGCTGATTCTAATAAAGTGACACCAGAAAAGCTTTTCTTTTTCTAAATCACAGCTATAACGGTTTCTCGTCGAGACTGCAGCACCACTTGTATCAGAGATGACCTAAATAAGAATAACAAAGCAAATGAGGAAAATAATTTGGGGGACCGTGGGAGGGGGAAGTGGGAAAGCAGGTCACTCTAGCAAGAGGAATAGGAAGGGAAAAGGAAGATTTGAGTAGCGTGGAGAAGTCCTAAAGAACTGGGATTCCCATTTCTGCTGTGATGACGAAGGGATCACAGTGATGGAGACAGTTGCTGCCCGACATTGCCCAGCTCCAATCCTCTCCTCTTTCTCCATGGAGGAAGAAGCAGGGTCTAAAACAGGCAGTTGGGCCACAACTGGCTTGCTCCTCTTCCCTCTGTTTTAGGAATCTCCTCTCCAGCTGGCTACTTGCCTTGCCTACGGCCTGACATGGACACTGTGTCTAGCAATAAATTATTGCTTCTATGAGGCAGGGCCAGAAGACCCTGAATGCAACAGAATGAAAGCACAGCCTTGAGACCCCATGGCTGCCAAAAAGCCATCAAACTGAGTTCCCCTGGAGGGTTTTTAATCAACTACAGGTAGGTTAAAATCCAAGGAAAAATAAAAAAGTGTTTTCTAGTGCCCTTAGCCGCAGATTTCTCGGAGTGACAATGCATTACTGTAGATTTCTACTCCATTTTGATCCTCTGCAAAAATGAGGTCTCTTATAATTAGTGTCTGGAAAGATAGCAGGTGTCCAAGCTGGACTTTTTTTTTCCTTCCTTCTCTTTTTCTTTTGTAGCATAAAGGTGAGTTAACAACACTGTCTGTTCTGCAGAACTCAAGCTAGATCCAGCTGAACTTCAATTCATCCCAGCAGCAAACTGTTTATTAAAGACCTGTCAAATGCCCATATTCTGTGGATCATCACAGGAGCTGACAGTGCGACAAAGGTTTGAAATCCAGTGCATATCACTGGAGGATGCCATTAAAATGAAAGTGAGACCAAAACCTCGCAGCTGTCACTCATTATCTAGGACATTCTCACACAGTAGATCTCACACACTTCCCTTTATCTGACATGGTTATCCTCTTCTAACTTCCCCATTTTCACTGTAATTAAACAGCTTTTGAACAAAAACATTCTGAAACAAAAAAAATCCATAAATCTCTATTAAGATGTATATTTCTACTCCATTTGGAGTTCTCTTGCATGTCCAGTTAATCACTGTAACTCTCTTTTTGGTCACCTGCTGCTTATTTTATAGGCTGTTATATTTTAGAGCTTGAAAAGAAGAATAAATAGGAACGGCTGAATTTCAACCATTCAAACAGAGCTTTTACAAGAAAAATTGTCCTCAGCCACTTGCCCTTATCTCAGACCAAGCCTGAACATAACTTTGTTCCAGTTCACATGAGACTGGGTAATAATGTTTCTGTCCTCATTATTTTTTGGATTTTCTCCCATTTTTCCAATTCTGGTTTTGACTGGGAATTTAATGGCTGTGATAGTTAGATCAAAGCCATATCAGTGCTGTCAGCGAACAGCTCTTAGTCATGAGAAAAGGCTGCTCTTAGCGGTCTTGACCAAAGGTAGGAAATACCCGAAGCCTCATAAGCTTGCTCTTAAAATGCTTGATATCCAGCCTGTCAGACCAATTTTACACCCATTTAGCTCCATCAACATCACAGACACTATGCCAGAGCAAAAATAATGGAGTGTTGACTCAGGCTTCTATAATTTTTAAGTCATTCTTCATTTACTTTAGGCTACAGTATGTTTAATTGCCTCCTGTCTTCACTCTTGAACCCAGGTCTCAAGGAACTAATTTCATTAAAAAAACAGGGGCCAAAGGAAGATCCAAATAGAAGACAAAATCTACAGTATAATTACTTGACTGTGATCTCATCATATGTCCCACGTAATTATGAAAGACTTCCACTTCTTTATGTCTATAATTGCTACAAATTCATATTAAAAGGAAGGTCATCCATATTAGCAGAGCTTTCAGATTTATTACACGACTCTCACTGCTTTGATGTTAAAGATTTTGACAAATGTATTTGGTATAAAAAAACATATTAATGGTAATTATGTCATTTACACATGGATTTTTGTGATTAAAGAATTTTGTTTTTAGAATCTCAGTGCACAACTTACCTAACGCTGTGACTACTTAAAAGCTTTATTGTGTATTAATATATACACATCTTCTACAAAAAATTGTCAGAATAATTCTAGTACAACTGCAGGTTAAATTCTGTTTCATTAAGAACAAAGAGTTAATAATGCCAGTCATACACTTAAACTTAGGGGTAATTATACATGTTTATAAATATATTCTAAGTGTAATTACAGCGGAATTGCAGTAAAACTGCTATGCGATGAAAAACACTCCATTACCCAGTATACCTGAGGCAGGTGGAAACTTCACTAAATCAGATGACTTAGTACTTAAGCCAGGTACTTGGAAAGTTTTTCAGGAACATTGCAGTTAATAGAGAACAGCAAAAATACAGGGATTTTTTTTTTAAAAAAATCTTTGATAAATTGCAGTTAAGGCTAATAATACACAGCAGTAACAAAATGTCCATGACCTGACAGTACAAAAAGGTGTTAGAAAACTAGACTATTCAGACCAGAGGTTTTGATTTTGGCCTCAGTTTCTAAAGGCAGTTTTGGGGAGAGATTAGACGGCAGTTGTTTAGACTGAAGAAAGAAAAAGAGGATGGTATGACAAAAGCCTATGTAATGCTGCCCAGAAGATTAAATGCCCAGTAAAAAGATGCTTGGAAACATGGAAACCATTCTGGGTGCCTCCTGCTCTGCTTGCGAAAATGAGGGATATTTTTACACATTCTCTACGACTAAAAAGGGATGACACTCATGCATTACTTGACTATAGTAGCAATGCTGCCTCCTGACAGAGCAACCCTGGAGGCCCCGAATACTGATTAATTGCTCATGACATAAGGAGTCATGTTAGTATCAGCAGCGGGATCCGGTTCCCAGGGAGAGAAATCGCAGACTGGTAATTCCTCTTCATCCAAACTGGAACAAATACCAGAAACGATCACACAGATCAGATAATCTGAAACAAGAACCAAAACAAGGGCTGAAGGTGAATCAAGAAGGCTTTAAAAGAATATCTGGAAACATCCGTGAAAGAGCTTAGAGTTGAGCTGTATTTGGAGAGAAAAAAATATTTGCTAGGACAAAAGCTATAAAAAGTCTGAGCAGACCCAGGACATCTCTGGTAAAGCTCCTGTCCTAGCCTGTCAAGGCGGATCAGGGAGGTGCAAGCTGAGGACATGAAGAAAGTTATAGCTTGATCTGGGATTTGCTACCCGAGATGCACTGCAGCATGGATTCAGGGAGCTGAAAACATCAGCTTCCGAAAGGAATAAAAGGCGTGCAGACCAGCATGCCTGGATGAGTCAGTGGATGAGGAACCGGGCCAGTTGGAAGATTTGGTAAGACTGGGCACATATATCTTCAACATTGTCTGTAACCAACAGAGACCTGGAACAGAAAGGCTGGATTATCCCTGCCTGAGTAACATAGAAGCCAATTATTTTTGTGGAGAAAACTCCCTGGGAGTTCTTGCTTCTGTTTAATTTCATAGTCCAAGTGAAAAATTTGGAGACTAGATAAAAAGTGTGCGAGGGAGAGAGGGAAGGGACAGGGGCATTTTCAGGCTACCAACTTGATTAGCTCATCTTCAGTGGTATCACAACACCGTAACCCCAGGAAAGAAGCCGCATCATCCAAATCTGGTAGAAGTCATCTGTTTGGCATGTGACGGCAAGGACTCATCTCAGCTTGCCAGTGCACATCCAAGGAGACCCCACCTGAACCTGCAAAGAGCCTGTGGAGACTAGTCATCCCAGCATGCCCAAACACCAGATCCCCAGAACAGCTGACAGTTGAAAAAAGACTGAGTTCTACTGGAGGTGGCAATTTAAGATCAGTAAAATAAGGCCCAGGACTGCAGTGGTGACTCTGGAATTTAACGAAGATCCTGAAGAATTCCTTGGTGCAGTCTAACCAAAGAAGAAGAAGGCGCTACTTGCAGTGGAAATGGGTCACCATAATGCATGGCAACATGTGGACACATGGCTCAGGTGTGTTGGGTAAGGGAATTTAACGTGGTTCATGAAAACTGTGGTAGACTGATGGGAGGAGCTTTGGTCTATAAATGAGGGAAAGGGGCAACTGGAAAAAGAAAATTTTCAGGAACAATTTAATTAAATACTGACACAACCAAAAGAGACTTCGATAAATCCAAGGCTGGACAGGACAGAGTCTCATCATTGCCCGGTGAGCACCACCCAGCTGCTTGTTTGAACTTGCAGATCACCAGCTGGAGATATGCTTTGGAGGTAGAAAGCTCTGTGTTCAAATGTGGGCAGTGCAAAATCAGTCATGGAATTTTTCTAGTAAACACAGAAATCTGTGAAAGATGCAGGAACAACCAGCCAAACTGCAAGAGTTTATTTTCACATGATTCTAGAGAAAACGTAGCGCAAATCCATCACAGATTGAGACAGTGACAGGAGGGCAGGAAAAGACAGGGGAAAACTTGGATGCTGGAATTCATTCAGAAGCCTGTCCACATAAGCAAATAGTTTAATTTCGGTTTTGGTAGTGGCTGTGTCATAAACATCAGAAGTGGACAATAAATTCAATCTTTAGAAAAGTTCTTTAAAGAGGCCAGCTAAGTAAACCATGATTTCTAAGTATTTGGGATGAATAATAATAATAATAGTGATAATAAAGCAACAGCATGTCCTAAAACCATTCTGAATTCAATTCCAGAGTTGTAATCTTGGACTCAGTGAAAATATGGATGCCACTGATCCAGCTGGAGATTGGCACAGCAGCATACATTCAGCAGCTACTCCATCATGTCACAGTATGAAAAAGGGAAGATTGAACAAGTCACTGGGGAAAGACATCATCATAGCATGAATTAGCCTTCAACCAGTCCCAGAATCTCACCAGACTTTTGGCCAAAATACATAGAAGAAACAGATTTTCTTTGTAAGACAGAGGATGAAGTGCTAGAATGTCCTTTTTTTTCAGAGTACATGTTGACCAGGATGGTATAGCTGGCCCAATGTCCATGTGAAAATATGTGTAAGGATGTGCAGCTGGAACCTAAGCCAAGGAGGAGTCCTGTTGCAGCAGGATGAGGCCTGAGGTCATTTAAAAAGAAATGAGGGCAAAGCACACTGCAACTTTGCAAGCGGCCTGTCACAAGGTCCCTTAGTTTGCCAGGACCACAATATAGGTGCCATGACTGGGTGAGAAAGGGGAAATTCTTTGAGAGTTGAGGGTCATTTGGGTCAGGGTTTGACCCTAGCGACTGCTTCTGCCTTATCCTCCTCTTGCTTCAAACCTTTCAATAGTGCTCAGAGACAGCAATGATGAGGGACTGAAGGCAGAGTGCAATAGACCTGGCATGGTGGTGCCATATGAAGAGAAGTTTCCAAAAAAAAAAAAAAGACCTAGGGAAAAAACCTTGCCCAAAAGGAAGTTCTGATTGTGGTTAAATCTATAGGACATTTTCACCATGGGCTGCAAGACAGCGTAACTGTGGTTAGATCAGGCCAATGTTTCCTGCACTGGCTCTTTTAATTCAGAAATCCTGGGGAAACTTGCCAGGTGGTTGGAAAAATTGCCTTGTTTTGCTTTCATGGTCATATTGAGGCCTGGGTGTAAAAACATAGTAAGGCTGATGCTCTTCCAGATGGTATTATTGGGAAGCTAATTGCAAACATTGTCTCAGGCAGGAGCAGGAGGAACTGGTTGCTCCAGAGAAGGCACTTGCTTAGGAAAAGTTGGATGTTTCTTCTCTTTCCTTTTCTTCCTTCTGTTTAATTTTCTGCCTAGTTTGAGAAAGTACAGTGAGGTTGCAGAAAAGGACTGTAGGGAAGGACTTTTGATATTTGGTATCAAAATGGAGAAGCTAGAAAAGAATTTGAAAATACTGACCATCCAGAACTGCCATATTCCCTGCATGTCACTATTCAATGTGTGTGCAAGCTCTGCCCCTGGTCTGAAGATCCACAAGACGCTCAAAGACCAACAGACTGGAGACCGTGTGTGAAAACTAGAGCGTAGAAGAGCTTTCTGGACCACTGAGAAGTCACTGGTAGGGAGGTGGATGGCCTACAGACCCCTGTATCCCATCCTCATCATCGCTTATTTATCTCTAGGACACCCTGTGATCTGTCTGCTGGTGAGTCTTACGCTGGAACACACTGGACAAGCGCAGGCCATGGTGACAGTGACAAGTCGTGCATGCTGGGGTATATTTCTATGCAGGATGTGCAAGCAGCAGACAAAATGCAACAGGGCATATTAATTTCCTTACATGTTTTACACTTGGCTAGCTGGAAACAGTGAGAAATGAATCTGTTCAGGCAAAAGTCTGCTTGTGTAGTTTGCCTCTGGAGCAGGTTAGAGGGTCCCATCTGCAATGATGGAGGAAAAGCTTATCACTTAATCTCAGTTAAGTAATTTTTTTTTTTCTTGGCAGGTTGTACATCTAGTGTTGAATTACGTATCAAATTCTTGCCAAGGTGGAGGCATCTCCAAGTGAAGAAGGGAGTTTCATTCCAGTATCCCTTTTGTTCTTCCTCCCAGTTTCCAAATTCTTCCCATGAAGGATAGTTTTTCAACCTGGAGTTTCAAACCTCAAGACTTCCTTCTGTAACATGATTAAATGACTTGCTTCTTATTGGAAGTATTTTTTCTCCTTGTTAGCTGATTTTTTTTTCCAACCAATAAACCATAAACTTTTTCCAATTTCTTTTCCTCCCTTTTTATTTTACACAAACATAATCTTTGCAGTTGCTGCTCAAAACCAATTTTTTTTTCTTCTGGTTTTTAATCTAATATTTTCATGAAATCTCCTCATTTTCATATTGTTACCAAACTTTATTTCATAGTTTATCTTCAAAACTTCTCAAAGTATTTCCACAGTTTTGCTGTGGGTGCTAGAAAATTCTCACAAACTTATACCTCATGCACACGCACTGGTTCCTCAGGTCCAGTGGGGCGAACCCAGTGAGCCCATAAGGAATTCAGTCTGAATTCTCTTCATCTGACTACAGATAGAGACTAACTGCCAGACTTCCCATTGCCATCTTTTCCAGACCCCTAAAACTGGGGTCCCTTTAGCATCTCTCAAAACACACGTTTCTCCAAGCTGTAGGAGAATGTCTTAGAGGAGAATGTCTTAATTGGCAGAAGACAAAACAGTACTATTTTGGGCACAGAGCAGAAAACATGTAGGCATTAAAACAATTCAGCATGGCTAGCGTTAATTTACTATACTGTTTATGATTAAAGCAAACCTGTCCAAACAGTTAGTCAGACGGAGCTGAGTTTGCACAGCTTTGTCTAGATGTCTTGTCTTATTTAGGATCTGGACCTCTGGGAATCAGGAGCGCAGAGGCAAAGATGCATTATGATACACAAGTACAGAGCGGATAAATTTATCAGCGCTGGGTGGACAGTGACAAAATACTGGCTAAAACTCTCCGAGCCCTGCTGCTTTTTGCAATGGGCATTGTATTAAATTCAAGTTTTACACCAGCCGTCTCTTGTAGCTGTTCAAAAGCCCTGGTCTACAGTGGGGAGAGAAACTTTCCAGTAGGCTGAAGGAGTACAGGTGGTTGAGTTTACCAGCTTTCCAAGTGGTTTTCATTTCTTTTTCCTTCCTGAGATAGTTAAATGCACATTCCTCAGCTGTGTAAAAACAAATGGCCTACTCTCCCACTTTGGGTGGATTTCAAATGAAAACCAGGCTTAATTAGAGCTTTTGAAAGCTTAAGAGTTAATACGTGCCCATTAAACACTAACCACCAATCATTTACTGTCCGTTTGCTAGCAATAAGCTCTGGCCATCGGTGCTCACAGGCATGCCGATGTGGGATGTGGGGCTGCATTAGTGGGGACCATCTCAGGAGGAAAGATCACGTGCATGGCACCATGCCTGGCTTGGGAGGGCAGACAGGGGCCAGGGAAAGGAGAAGGAGATGTTTGACCTTTCAGAGGTTTGGAGAAACTTCTCTAACTCAGAAATGCCCAGAGGGTAAGCTTGTCTCTCTGTTGGATTTGCTATGGGGTTTGAGCTTGCAGGGAGGTGGAGAGAGACATTGGCACTGAGTGGCCACTGGCAGACCAGCACCACTTGGCATTTTGGTGGCCAGCTCTTCAGCTCCGTAAGTCAATGTCATGATGGTGACGTGTACCTGATGAGGCTCTGGGGAGGCAACAGCTGTACAGGATGAATTCCTACAGTTGTCCCTGCGCAGGAAACACCACAAGAATTATTGTTCCTACTTTATAGGTTTGGGAAGCCGGGGATTAAATGAGTTGTCGAAGGCCACACAGAGAGCCAGTGGCAAAGCAGGCAGTATGCTGTGAGCTCTTTCTGCTCTCAGAGGCAGCTCGCAGACCACACTGCATCTTAAAGGCAGCCGNCCCTAAGCACCATGTCTATCCGTCTTTTAAATACCTCCAGGGATGGTGACTTCACCACTTCCCTGGGCAGCCTGTTCCAATGCTTAACAACCCTCTCTGTGAAGAACTTTTTCCTAATATCCAATCTATGTTTAGCTTCCCTGCAAAAATCTCACTGACAGTCTTGCAATAAATATATAATTTTATGGCCTATTTCTCAATCATATTCTGCTACATAATATCATGCTAAGAACTGCGAGCTACCTTGCCAATGGAAATACGTTGCTGGCAAGTGGTAAGTCTCTCCAGATCTGCTCAAGGAGTCATAACTGTAACAATATAAGCAAATAGATCACCAGCATATTCCTTTCTGCATATTTTCCTCTTTTTCTTTCCCCTCATTTTCCCCTCTCACTTTCTTCCATCTCCCCCATCCCTCCCCCTCACTCACTCCTCCATTAGTGTTTAGAAGATTTCACAGTTTTCTCCCAACCCTGGAAAGAATGTAAGTCAATGCTGCTGATTGCCTTTGAAAACATTTGGAACAAATTATCTCTACTTTTGGAATCTGAATAAAGGAATGCAAGCCTCACTGGAGAAATATGAAATACAGGGTGGGATTCACAGAAGGTCTGTAACTTTTTTTTCCTCTTTCTTTTTTAAAAAAAGAAAATAATACACTTTTTCTTTAATTTTTTCCCATTTTTGCTACTTCAGGTTGGAAAATATTTCAACGGGGAAAAATGAAGAGTTTTGGGAGGTGTTTTTTGTGAAGTGACATCTTCATTAGCTCTTTCAAAGATGAAAATGGTGATTGGCATGAGTCAATTGTTAGCATGAACTCCATGAACCCAGTGGGCCTGATGAAGAAACGAAGCAGATCTTGGATCTTGGATCTTGGATCTAGGATCTATCTCCCTCCAGTGAGGGAGGATTCGGGTCACAGAAGTCTCCTTTTCTTCCTTTCTGTGCTTTTAGACAACTTGCCTCAGTTTCCCTGCCTGCAGGCTGCTGCCACACTGTGGTGCTGTGGAGTTGCCGTCAGAAAAAAAAACAGATCTCCTGAGGAAAGGTGCTATGTAAATTTAGGACAAGTCACACATTTACAGATTCAGACTTTCCTACATGTAGGAGTATTTGTATCCAAGATTTTATTTTGTCTTCTTGCAGAAAATAGTGCCAACCACAAAGTTTCATTCCAAATTATGATACAAATGGCTCAAATTTGGTGGGAGGAATTGGGAACTAGGGCTTTTTTTTTTCTTTTTTTCTTTTTGTTCTGTTCTGTTTTGTTTTGGATTCAGGCTCATGTCTCATATAAATGCAAAAGACTTGTGTTAACTGAAAGATGGACAACTTTCCACTTCTTGAGGCCTCAAACTGGAAAACAGGTAGAAAGCAGAATGGCTAAAATTGTGTTGTGCGTTGGCTAACATTTTCAGGCTGCTGACACAGCAGACAGGTCTGTTGGAACAGTGGCAGGAGGAGCAGGTGAGAAGTCAAACACCAGCCTTTGCAAAATCAGTAACTAGCTGGTCCACAGACACTTGATCAGTTTTAGGGAATTACATCCTTTTGCTCTTCTCTTGATCCAGAAAAAAAGAGGACAGAAACTTTCCCTGTGGAGGACCTGTAGTCAGACCCAGTGTTGTTGGTTCCCCTGGGGCCCCTGTGGACACCATGGGCCACTGGACCATGGCCTGACAACTCTGGGCTTAGCCTTCCCCCGAAGAAACTTATAAACTGGGGAAGAGTGTCTCACAGGGATTTTCAACAGATAACTACACTGAGCTTCTGCTTAGTTTGCAAAAAAATGGAAAGTACTAATGACAAAGACATTTTCCCATTTCTCTTCTGCTTTTCTGGAGACTCTCCAGAGGAGCTGAAGCCTATCCACACTAAAAAGCTGATGTGGCTACTGAGTTCAACCTGGTAAGCAGAACTGAATATAAATTGCTCTGAAGATCAAATAAACTTTTTTTTAAAAGAGCAGATGAAAACTGGTTTCTAAGCTTTGGACTTTTTGTTTTGTTTCCTTGACTCATAAAGCTTTGGTGAATCCTGCCCTTAAGTACCAGAGACGGCGATAGATGCCAAAGCCCTGGCAGGTTTGAATCTGTTCACATAAACCCCGTGGGTGTGAATTTGATTCTTTCCGATGATTGCTTTGGAATGATTTAGTCACATTGTTTTGACCTACTTTCTCTAGTTGCAAACTCCATGCAAGCTGGTTATTGTTTATACAAAAGGACTGTGAAGGCTATTTTATACACTGGTATATTATCCCTGAAAAATTTAATAAATAAGCTAAAAAAAAAACCTACAAAAAAGAAAATAGGAAAAAGTCATTTTAGGCAAAAAACAGAGTGTGCCATAGGATGCAGCTCTTTGTCCAAACTCTGGCAAAAGCCGCAATGCAAAGAAGTGGGTTGAGAGAGAGATTCCAGCAGGTCTGGTCCTCAGCATTTTATAAGATAAGATGTGAGAAAGCAACTGGGAGAGAATTCATTGTGGGCTGAAGAATAGAAGATGGCTCAGAGGACAAACATCAAGTCCTCTGTTCCTTGTGGCAAGTCATAAATCGAAGGGCTGAGAGGTGGCCAGGAGGTGAAGTAAGGTCATGTCTGAGGGATTTGGACACCATCATCTGGCACTTCCCTACTGGACCTCAGGCAGCAAATTACCGGCAGCTGGGCCATGGGGTTATTTTCTGAAGATCCTCTCCTGGTTGTACTGACTGGTAGCTTGGGCTCGTCAGCGCGACTGCGATAGCGATAATAGAGATGATTGAATTCCTGCTTCCTGGAGAGAGAACGTGCCCTGCGGAGCTGGGCAGAGATAGGAATCGGGAAGATCATAAAAGATGGGAAGGCAACTGTTGAGGCAGGGAGTCATTAAAGGAAGGTTAATACTGTGAGTGGGAGGTAGTCTAAGAAAATACATTAGAAGCTGAAATGTAAACTTGAGGGGCAAATCTAGCCCTTTACATCTATGATTTTCAAAACAGTCCTAGGGAGTGAAGTGCCACAAATTTTTGCAGGAATCTTGATGTCTAGTAGCTTTTTACGCCTCTGGTAATCAGCCTCTTCATATCTGACAACTGGACTCGGAGCAAGTACTCTTCTTCCAGTGTTTGCTAATACCTTGGAACACAACCATCACTAAGAAAAACACAAGCCAATCTCTTGCCTCCACCAGGGAAATCAGAAATGATCATTAAGACCATCAGGTTCTCACTTCCTATATAACATAGTCGGGAAAACATCTCAGTGTTAGGTCAGTTTTGAACTGAAGCACTGTAAAAAATAAAAAATGGAGTGTAAATACGTCTTCAGTGCCAGATCTGCTGGACTTTAGGAAATCCACATAAGCATACAGCTCCACTCAGCTTAAAAGCTTACAGCAGTGAAATATTACTAATAAAACATCATCAATATACTTTCACATACAGTAATTGGAATGCAAATGGTATTTAATCTTCAAGCATAGCATACATCATGGCTGAAGCCTGGAAAACTGAGAATAGCAGCATTTATATCCCTTCGCATTTTCTGCATTTTAGTTCTGTGAAAGACAAAGAAAACATCTGTAGGGAAAGTATCAATTCTGTGGCAAAGGTTACGGAACAAACTGCTGCTCTGTAAATATGTACATACAACTAAGATGTATACATTATTCTGAAAGAAAGCCAGTCATCTAGGCATTGATTTTCCTGCAAGAAATATAATTCACTGGTGCACAGTCGCTGTAATTTAACAAGCACTATTTGCTCTTCCCATACACGGATTTTAGCATTCGGGGGCTATGGTTTGCTAACAAGTTTGTGCATATGTGCTGCAAAACAGGGAAATCTTTACCTAGAAACCTTTATCTCCACTGAATGCTACCTTTCAGCTAATGAGATTGCTGTCACCTAAATTTTCATTGTTTTAAGAGCAAGTGGCTGCCGACAGTTTCCTTTCAAGCTTGAATGATGAAAGGAAAACACCACGCTGCCTCATCTGGCTAGCTTGCTGAGAGCTAATGAGCCTGAGGCTGCACCCATCTTTGCTATACTAGTGTGACCTTATGTCTGCTAATGCACAGGGAAGGAGTGAAAAATGTACTGTGAGTTCCCTCCAACAGTTCCCTGGGGACACACTGAATGTGCCAAACAATTTAGTAAATATATATCAAGTTACTGTGTTGAAACATACTCCGATGTATTACGACCCTGGGTATCTCAATCAAAAGATCATATTTTATTTTTGCTTATCTTCTCCCTCTGTGTTCAACGTTTGAAAAATTCTCTTTAAAAAGGATACTTTTTCTCGCTAATTTTTAAACATTGAACAAAAGCTTTCACTTCGTGCTTAGTTTTGTAATAGGCTACCTGAAATTTTTAATTTGTTTGTTTGTTTGTTTGTTCAGGGTTTTTTTTGGTAAGGTTTTTTTGTTGGGTTTTTTTTCCCCTACCAGGTAAATAGAAGTTGATCTGAGATTTGATAGTGCAGGTTTGAAGGTTGTTTAGCTGTTGGCAACTGAAAGCACTGAGTAGTATGGACCGTCATCTCAGAAAGATTTTCCATGCTTAGTCAATAGAAAATATTTCGTGGCTTTGCCTTGGTGGAATCTCTTTCCACTTTGTGCTCAGTTTCCATAAATATCACTGGAAATCAGCTTTACTGGCTTTTTGAGAACAAACTTTCATTTTCAAACTTTACACTCAAATATGCATTTTGAAAATCTCCCTGTATGGTAGTTATTGCTGAAGCCATCTAATAGGGAACGGAAATGCCACCAAGCAGTATGCGCATATATATATATATATATATCCCTGTGAAATTGGAATATTTACAATGGACAGTGGATTTTTGAAGACTATAGAAGCTCAAGAGGTTTTTGATGAAAAAAAGTTAATTATGTTAAGTCAGTTAAATAATGTTAGCTTCCCAATTTCAAAGCGAAATGTAAAAAACTGAAAGTATCAAATAAGTTACTAGTGATTATTTATTTTCACAGCTCTAGGACTTGCCATCTGCTGAAATACAGTTCGGGGCTTTGATCTGGCAGTGATCTTTGTGAGCTATGCAGCAGATTTGCCTTTTATCTGATAGAGCCTCCTTGTGTCTTGGTATTTTTGGCAACACCTGGAAAGCACAGCTTAGAGAGGCAAGTATCTCTGTTCACATAAATGTGAAGCATGGAGCAAAAATGGATTAAAAAAAAGTTTTAACTTTTGGCAGGAAATAGTCATCAATTCTGAATATTTTGGAGTGATCTGGTCAAAAGCACAATGTATGAACTGGGCCAGGAGAACTGTACCAGGTCTTTTCCTGATCAAGTCAGTCCTGCATCTTCTGGTAGCATTAGCGCTGGCTGTGATAAGTGAAGAGCTTCACTTTCATACCCTACCAGATATCTGCACCACCCATTTATTTCACTGTAAATTCAAACACAAACCTTTCAAAAAACATCTGTCAGGCTGGCCACGAAACAGAACAAAGCTCTTAGGTGTTGACTCCACTAAACACACGCAGCCTATTCTTCTGTGTCAAGAGGATGTGCTTAACACATCACAGAGTCACTACCTTGTCTCAGGAGACAAATAACAGATTTTCTTCATCAGATACTGTTGGGCAAAAAGTCCCACAACAGGCTCTGCTTGCTTCTAGCAACCTTGGATCGTGCAGAGGGTAAACCTTTTAGAGATGTTACCTGCTCCAGAAGACCTTATCAGCTGTTGCCGGCAACACCCTGTGCAGTTTGTCACCTTATAAAGTTTACAGATACTTACACAGAGAAACAGAATAAATATAAATATTTTTAGCTATTCCACCCAGCCCACCATTCCCCTCCATGTGCTCTTCAGTCAAGTTTCAGAGGCCTCAAGAAAACAAATTTCTACCATTTCCCTCGAGGATGGTCTTGGCAAACGATGACGTGCTTATCTTTTGGGAAGTCCCTCCCTGCACCGAAAGGAGCTTTGCAAAAGGCAGTCCTGATCCCAAACAAATAAAGTGTTGGGAGAAGTCACTGCTTTCCCTGTTGTGAGGACAGAGGATGCCAGGAGGGAAGGTGAGGGTACTGACCCCACGTGGCACTTGACTGACCATGTTTGACCCCAAGGCTGCAGTGCCTGCCAGGGCTGTCCCTGCTGGGCTGCTCCGCTCCAGGAGGACGTGCCGTGGGGAGGCAGATCTGAACACAGACCTCCTGCCCTGTTCCTTGGTCTCAGTGCTTTTTAGTGGGCTGTTTTGTTTTGTTTTGCAGTTGGCAACCGGCACTTTTTCAGCTGCTGTTGGAACGGCAGAAGCGCTGGCTCGTTGGCACGGGAGCTGCTTTTCCCTCGCATTAAGCCTGTCTGA
>RSEF01000031.1:2584260-2598097 GCA_003993805.1 Himantopus leucocephalus
TCCCCAACGTCCCCAGTGGCCAATTTGGCCTAAACCATGACATACACTTACTGGTTTTGTAGGCACATGGCAATGATCAGGTGATCCTCATTTGGGATCATCCCTACTTGAACAGCTCTGAGCTACCTCTACTGCATGCTTACCTGTTGTGATGAATAGTTATGTTTTTGTTATGGTACATGCCACAAATAAGAGGATGACCTAAACAAATTGCGTAGTAGGTGGCAACCCTAAGGTGGAAAAGGTAATATGAGCTCAGGACACATCCAACAGAAGGTTGATTCATGCCCTGACAAACCAGAGCAAACCAGATACCTATATTCTCAACTACAGAATCTGAAGGGGGCCTACAAGAAAGCTGGAGAGAGACTTTTTACAAGGGCGTGATGGTGATGTGGTGATAGGATGAGCGGTAATGGCTTCAAACTGGAAGACGGGAGATTTAGATTAGATATTAGGAAGAAATTTTTCACTATGAGGGTGGTGAGACACTGGAACAAATTGCCCAGGGAAGCTGTGGCTGCCCCATCCCTGGAGGTGTTCAAGGCCAGGTTGGATGGCACTTTGAGCAACCTGATCTAGTGGGAGGTGTCCCGGCCCATGGCAAGGGGGTTGGAACCAGCTGATCTTTAAGGTCCCTTCCAACATAAACCATTCTATGTTTCTATGAAAGTCTATGTTTAGGCATTGAATAAGCTGGGAATAGCTTAGCATAACTTCGAAATACAAGATTATGCCCCTGGAATTATTTAAGTGAGATTGCTCTACTTTATACAAAGTTGTTTCTCTATGTTTAAGCACATTGTCTGGTCCTGGTGTTAATGCCCCCTGCCCCGCTAAGCTTGCTAAGCCCTAGTGGGATGCAAGGTATTCAGTGGAGACAAGCACTGGGACTCATCACAAACCTCCTGGACTGCCACCAGATCAAGCTAGTATCTGCTAAGTTACTGTCATGTGGATGCATTCACTTAGCACATCCCTCTTATGATGCAAAATGAGAGCAAAGCCACTTGGTGTGTTGATCAGCAGCTGCTTATCTTGTGCTAACCTGGTTGCTTCCAGTTTGTGAACATCCATAGGGCAGGTTTGTGGCTGTGTGTATAGATACAGAAACTTGTGTACTTGAAAAACAGATCTTTAAAAAGCAGAAGAGAAGCCAAAGTCGGACACACCAAAACAATCATGTTGCAACCCATCCCATTTTCCTTTAGGATACTACTGAAACACATACCAGCTGCTAACCTGCCTACTGTCCAAAGGTGGGCCGATCTTCTGATCTGTGGTACCTTCTATAATCATTCGCACCGGAGAAAGGTCACTGTAAAAATACGACACACCAGAGCTGCACTGTTTAACACCCACTCTGTACAGATGTAAATGGCTAGCCACTGTGGAAAGCGACTGAGAATAGATCCAATATGCTAAGCTAATTAAATGTCTGACCAGACATAACTAGAGGAAAACCAGAGGAAAAGGAAGACTCAGATTCTTATTTGTTAACACAAACTTTCAGACAATTCTTGTGGTCACGAAGCATATTTACACTTTCTATAATACCAGAAATAAACCCAACAACAACAAAAGTTACTGGAATTACAATGACTTCATCGTCTATATCAGAAATATCACATTCTTCATGATGTTCTATAAAGAACAAGCTTTTTGTCATTGCATCAAACAGCATCTTAAATAAATTATGTTCCCCTGAGTGCTGATGTGAAGGTTGTAGCAAAAGCTTGGTGTTTGAATGGTTTGGAATCCTATCTGATAAAAAGCAGATTGTTCCAGACTTCCAATAGCTTTCTGACAGAAATGTAGCTGGTTTTCTAGACAAGAGAGATGTGAAAAGCATCATTTGTTAGGATACTCTTACAACATTTGATAAAGTGCTACCTGAGACACGATCCTGCTACTTGGTGAAGGTGAAGAATTGTAGAGGGAATCATTGGGTGGGAGAGGTAGTCGGTGAACGGCAGACGGCAAGGGATAACACTGAAAGATGAATTATTATTCTGGAGGGAGACAACGGTCTTGGACCTCACTCTGTTTTTCTGCTCACGCTGACAGAGGGCACCCTCTTTCACAATTAATACAGAATGTCAGAAGGTGTTACGGGTATGGCATGAGCTTGGAGACTAGATTGAGAGGAATACCATATCACTCAACAGCACAGTGCAAAATCTTGAATCCTGAGGGCAAGTATCTCAATATTTTGATATTCTGATAACTTGAGAGGTCATCCCTTAGAACGATTGAGGAGGAGGTGGCCTAGAGGCACTATCTGATCAGAGGCTGAAATTGTGGAAGGACAAATAATGATCTAATAGTTTGCAAAAGGGGCAGTTATTTCTAGTGGAGAAAATCATGTGTTACTGGTGAGAAGTCCTCTCAAGACATGTTCAAGTGAGATGGAGCAAGTGTGCAAGAAGTTATAATGTAATAAGACAAAGGAATTTGTGCAACTGTAAGGCAAACACCAATCAGTTTTAAGCTGTTTCTCTTTATGAAACAAAGGGAAGTTTGGTAAGTTTTTTCAGTGGATTATATGAGATATCTGTAGTAGTCAAGGCTAAACGCAGTGGTCCAGGAGATCTGTAGGTACATAACAATCTCAGTTTCCAAGTTACTTGTAGCTCTTTATGACTATTACTTCTTGTACAAATGCCATTTTTTAGCTTAGAAATGCTGCTCTTCTTCCCCTAATGCTTACACCCAGTCCCCTTCACTTCAGCAGGCTAAAACACTACACTCTGTTAGAGCATTCACTTGGTCAGATGGGCAAAAACCAGCATGACTTCACCCATGATGTGCACAGCTGGGTACGGCACAACTCCAGTCGACAAGTCACCTTGGGGCAGAGCTGTGCCATCCACTTTAGCACAACTTATCCCTACACAATCAGTAGCTAATACAACCTGATGGTTTCTGGACTTCTGGGGAGTTTGAAGCATCTGCCCATTCAGTTGGACCCTGTCCACAATTGTTGCCTTAAATTTAGGAGTAAACGATAGTATTAACTGAAGAGAACGCTGAGCTAAGGGCTATGTAAACACCTGCCCAAACAAAACGAGGTCAAAACCAATGACTCTCAAATGTTTGTATCAAGCGAAAGTCATACTTTCTTGGGAGCTCTTTCATCAAGTTCAGAAAACTAGTGACATGCACACCTTTTATCATTTATCATCTCTTCCAGAGAAATGGTAATGTGCTGGGCATAAGTCTCCAGTCCCCCGGCTCAACTATCAAACCAGAAAGTACCAGTGGTGTAGGCAGAGGGGGATTACTCAACAAGAACAGGACAGGACGGGTCAGCAAGAAAGGAGCATTTGGTGGTTCAGCTGGTTACACCTCAAACACTGTCAATAATTTTGCAGAATCAGATTCTATCTGTCCCAATTCTGCTCTAATTTTTCTTTGATACTCTTGCAGTTGATATTTCTGTATTCCTATTAGTATAGTAAATGTTGGTCTAAGCTGAAAATTTTACTTATACTTCGAAATATCAAAGTATCTTCTTTTTTAATTGCATTAAATTCTTCCACCTTGGAACGTAAGTTTATTTCACAATCTGTCTGCTTATATCCCATTACACACTTGCTTTTCTGACCAGCCTTGTTATAGACACAGAAACCACTTTAAAAAAAAATAAATTGTTTCACATTAATGGCTTTGCAGAATTAATCCAAGATCAGTTGAGGTAAGAGGAATAAAACACCAGGTACTAAATATTCTCATAATTTCGGACTCTCTTCAGACAAAGCAGTTTTGAATTCGCTCCTTATTTTCCAGATCATCAGCTTTAATTGTAAACTGTTCATCATTACAGACTATGGCCAGCATGAAATCTTAACAACTGTGGAAGCTTTTTAAGTCCAACACACAATCCTCCCTACCTATGGGCATTCAGAAAGAAAGCTTTTTTAACTGTTTGTGTCCACTGTGGTAACCAGCTCCTGAAACAGTACTCTGGAAAGTGCTTTGAGATCTCTGCATGGAAAGAAATCTCTTTCTCAAATCCAGTAAATATACAAAACCATAGCTTATCTGAAAGGCATCTGCACATTTGAAATTATTTCTCTGTTGTTTTCTGTAAGAGAAACCCTGCACGTTGAGAACTAATGAAGACATTTCAGTGGTGAGGAGGCACCACTGTTAGTGAACAGAAAAAAAGAGGGAACTTTTCTTGTGTCGTTTGAACCCATCAGCCCTGAAAGTGAGACTTTGCTTCATCAAGCCAAAATGGCCAGTTCAACCAGATTAGCAAAGTTCCTATGACCACTCAGTATTCTTCTCAGAAATATTTCTCTGTATGAAGGCCATCAGCTTCAGAAAGCTATAAATTATGTCCCATTAGACTACTCCAATAACAGTCTTATCTGGAAAGGGCTGCTCTGTAAGAACAGTCTAGTACAATAGACTATAAGAATGGTCTTCATGAGAAATGTGCTGGTCACACAGCAATATTAATAATGTTAATTTCTCTAGACTTCTTTGTAGTCATTAGGTCCAGGAGTGCCATTTAAATCAGCTGAGAAAATACTTTATAAATGCTAAGAAGTGTCAGGTGTCAGCTTTAGCAAAGACAGAAGCATTGTGTAGGAATCCTGACTAGAATAACAGTTTTGGGCCAGGGCTCAGACAATTTGCAATGAGGCAATGCTTTTTTTCCTTTCAAAAGTAGCAATTTTTGCTCAAATATATTGGTTTTATTCAAGTTTGCTGAACAGTGCAGGGAGAAGGTTAACTTCACCAAGTGTAACTGTAGGCAACAGGCGTGGTCTTCTATCACCTCGCGGCCAAGGGCTTGGATATTTACCTATGCTGTGAAAAGTCCAATTCAATTTCCTTTTCTGCTGCTGATGATTTGAACTTTCCTATCCCAGGTCAGTGAATTAATTATTATGCTCTGTGGGTTGCCTGGTGGCGAGACGTTCCATCCCTCCTCCGCATTCTCCAGCTTTCCGCTGCGGGTGCTGTTTTGTGTTGTATAAATAGTTAATCGCAGGCTCTGGGACTGGTGCAGGAGCACTGCGGCTCGCAGACGGCATTGAACTGCCAGGGCACGGAGTCATTCAGCCTCTCCCGAGCTCAGTTCGTCTATTGA
Source organism: Himantopus leucocephalus (assembly GCA_003993805.1). NCBI lineage: Eukaryota > Metazoa > Chordata > Aves > Charadriiformes > Recurvirostridae > Himantopus > Himantopus leucocephalus. Next base: position 2,589,365 of record RSEF01000031.1, read on the forward strand.
AATACGGCACAAAGGCTCCAGCAGACGAGACGATGAAAGGCCAGCCCTCCACATGCCCTGCAACCTCTGATTAGGACATTCACTGCAAACGTAGGAGTCGTTCATCCAAATCCTTGCTTTGAACTTTTTCCCCTCTCTTTTCAGAAGTTTCTCACATTCTCCGTCCCTCAGTTTTCCACCTCTCGTGGGAAAACTATGAGGTGGCCAATGCTGTAGACTTTAGAAATGTTTAAATTGTGTAGGAATAACACAGAAAGCAAAATGAGTGCACAGTGTAGCTTGTTAGATCCCACTGAAAGGTGATCCCCCCAAGGTCAGATGGGCAATTGTTGCACAGCCATGCAGACCAGTCTGGTGTGGAACAAACACATCATGTCGTAGGATCCCACCATCGTTTTGTAAAGTGGTTATATGTTGCCAGTGCTCTGCAAATTGATTCTGACAAGAAGGATAATAATAACACGCCATCCACTAGACCATCTGGTCTTCCCTACCAAAAATATCTTAATCAACTATTAGAGATGTTTAATATGCATCACAGCAAAAATTATTTGTGGGTGTTAAACAGTGGTTGAAACCAAACGTAGAGAAAGAACATACACCCATAGTCTTAACTGGTGTTGAGTACTGTAACAGAGTCATTAAAGCTATGCTGGCTTGTGCCGGCTGAGCATACGGCCCGTCGTATTTAGAAACACAGTATTACGAGTGGTTATGCTCTGAAACTTAATAAAATTACAAATTGGAATATCTCTAGTGAAATTAATGATCCAAAATATTACAGTCAAGAAGAAGTCAGCCTTGTCTTGAATTCTGAAGGTCATTTGGAGTCATAAAAATGCAGTTTTATGCTTTAGAGCTTTGAAACAATAATAAGGCAAAGGCAAATTTGGCAGTGAAAGGAAAAAAAGAGTCATCTATCCCCCCCATATTGCACTTAATTTGCCGAAAAAAACTTTGGGGGACTCCCCCTCCCCCCCCAAAATACCCAAACAAACCCACAAAAACAAAACCTAAGTGACATTCAGAATAAGCTAGTGGCCACTATTTCTTTTAACTTGCTCTTGTGACTGGGCAGAAGAAGGTAGGAAAAAAAGACCCTGTGGAGAAGGTGTCTCAGCTCAGACATTAGATGTTGCCCAGTTGCCAATCTGACACCCTTCTTTCCTCCCGCAAACCCATAATAGGATCTGGAAAAATGATGGATTTAGGGAAAAATCAGGAGGAAAAAAGGAAAAAGCTTGAATCAAGCCAAAGCAAAGTACTTTGGCTTACTTAGTGGAATGAAAAAAAAAAAAAGTCCTAAAACAAACCCAACAAACAACCTAGAGAAACAAGGAGTTTTAGTAAAAAAAAATAATTATTCACATTCAAGGCTTTTTTTCTGGTTTTAGAGAAAAAATTGCTTCAGATTTTTTTGCCTTTCCCTAATTGTGTCAGCATCTTAATTTTTCTTAATTTTTAAAAGGGAAAGTAAGTTGCTTTTAAATTAACTGATTTTAATAAAAATTTTTCTAGCTTTTTAAAACTAAATTTCTCATTTTGCAGCTTTGGAAATGTATTTTTTCTTTAAATTTAAGACAATCCTTCATTATCTCCTACCAAAAGCATATGTTGTATTGGACAAAATTTTCAGATAATTACTTATCTCAAAGAAATATTTTTTCCAGTTCTACCCAAGACCAACAGGGGATGGAGATATTACTAAGAGAGAAGAAAAAAGAAAAATGAGGAATGAATTACTGAAAAAAAAGAAATTACCCCAAATGAGAGAAGAAATTTGTTGCTTGGAGGAGGATGATACCAGTGAATGAAGCAAGAGCTGATCTCACTGCTCTTGGCCAAAAATATTTCAACAGGTTTGGCAAGCCAGTCACAGATTAAAAATCCCTGCACTAGGAATGCTTTATTCCTTGGCCCAAGTCATATATGGTAAGGATTGAATGTGTGCCTCACGTGCCTAATTTTCCACGTGATGTGGGAGTAATGAATGCTACCTTGATGCTTTGAGAGTTTAGAGATACATAAAGAAGTACAGGGTGAAACCCTAGTCTAACTGAAATTCATAGCAGAATTTCCTTTGTCCTTGGGTTCTTCTCTTTTATTCCTGTCATTGTTCCTCTAGTTTCTCTTTCACCCATAAGAACAAGGTTTCAGAAAGGAAAAATCAGAGGATGTATCTGTTTGTGTCACCTCTATGATACAGTCATGTAGCCCATCTACATTATATCAGGTCTTGGGCCCAGGGGGAGATCCTCCCCAAAGACCTCACAACTACCGTCAAAGCAATAGCTAGAGAAAAGGAAATATTTACTCTTTAGTTTCCAAATGCTGTGGCTGACCTGCTCCCTTCTGGCAGTAAGTTCAAGCTTAGGCATTTGCCAAGAAAGCTTTCTCCCTGACCCACACAAGTCTGACTTTCAGCTAGAGATAGCAATATTTCTTCAGGCTTTTTTTTTTATCTCTCTCGAGTGGAAAGAGCATTAGTATAATTAATTTTTTAGAAGCGGCAACATTAACAAAAATGAAAAAGGCAAAACTAAATCAATACAAGGTAATGTTTGAGCTGACCTGTGCTGAAACATCATTTTGAAATTTTCAGTCCATCAAACTATCCCTAGATTGACTTTTTATCTTCATTTTTGCAGGAAAATATGCTTTTATATTCACATTTTCATGGGAGAGGAAACTGTTTTCCATGCAGCTGTATACTTCAAGTTGACAGCTGCATTTTTCACGGATATGATCACTCAAGCTGAGGTCGTCACTCAAGCAGCTTGAGCTGATCCCATGCAGGGCTTTGGAAATGACCAGAGCTACCTTGAAATTGTCCTGAAGAGAGAAGAGCCACAGGACAACAAACACTTCAGGGCCATGTTGCCATGCAGACCATTTGCTTTGTTCTGACCCCAAAAGAGCTTTGTATCACTGTTTTTATTCTTCCTGCATGCAACAAGACAGAATTCACGATGTCCAAAGTGTTAACAGAAACTCATAGTGTCAGTACATTGCAAGAGGTGGGACTGGATCCTGCTTCTCCTGTGGGGTATGGTTGCCCACTGCTCCAAATCTTACAAGTGTCAAAGTCAGAATGAAAGCTGCCTTAGAGTTCTGGAAAGACGAGCTATAACCTCACGTCAACCTGTATGTGAAGGCAGGGTTAGCACAAGGATTTCCATCTATATAGGTTGTGCCTCATTTTCTCCAATGTTCAGTTTTGACACCTCAGTTTTAATCTACTTGAGGTATGAAGGGACCCATTTTTAGATTTATTTTAAAATTAAAAAAACCCCAACCAACCCAAAACCAATAAACTTGTCTTGTTGAGTCAATGACACTGAAGAGGAAGCTGAGAGTATCTGTGTTGACGGCAAAATAAGGGAAGGCCTCTCTGGGGAAAGGAAACTTGTTTTCTCTGTCAATATGTTCTTATAGAGCTCAGACTTGCATCCCTTCATCATCATGTCTGCATCATTAGTGTTTCAGATTGGGGTTTTCCAAGGTGAAAAAGCAACCCCCCAAATCTTGCACACCCTGTGAAGCTGAAGGCAACAAATGTGAGTCAGCCATGGAGTTGCAAGGCTTTATGAGTAACCTACACGTGTAACTCACTCTCTTTCAAATACCTCATCAATCTGGAAGCTACACTCCCCATATGTCTCTTCTGCCAATTCGTTTTAACTGTCAAAGAGGTTGTTTTCAAAGGACTCGAGTGACAGCTCAGAAATCCATCTTGGTGGACTGGCAGGGCCTGGGAACTGTGCCTCTGAACTGTACAGAGGTCAGCCATTTAATTTCATATGAGTTCCCATGATTTATACATGCTCCAGCTCTCAATTCAGAACAGCTCATGCTTCCTCTGTTCATCAGGATGTAATGCCTGTCTAGGGACTGCTCCCTTCTCTATAGCGTGTACAGTTACAAAACACAATGCCAGTGCTAAAATAGATCAATACACTATTATTATTCTTATATCAAAAGGGGCAGCAGGTAGGTTTCCTGTGAACACAAAATCTGACAAAAGTACTTGCCTTGTCAAACATTCACTGGATCCCCCTCTGGCTGGTGCTTTGGGCAGCATTAATGGACACAGGTAAAATCAGCCCTTGGCATAGGCAAAGAAACTCGTCTGGTAAGAGGTACAATGGAGAGTGAAAGAATTCACAAGGACTTTCTTGTGAGCAATAGCAACACTAAACACTACAAAACTTTACAACACTAAAAACTTTAAAGATATGTTTATTTTCTGGACAAAGAAGGAAAATTAGAAAGACCCAGGGGAATCGGTTTGCCCAGCTCGTGCAGTTTCAGAGGAAGGAACTGAGATTTCTGGGTTACCAGCCCTGCCTCGCTCCACACACTATGATACCTTTGTAATTTCTGTATTGCTTTACCCATCCAATGTACTCAGTCACAAGAAGAGTCAGCAGAATTCAAAGGTAGCCTGCCAACTTGGCCATGAGAACAAAAATATTGCCCAGGGCATGCTAAGAAATTTACATTTCCAGAAAGATTTTATCCCAGAAATTCTCAGACATTTGACAAATTTGAGGAGAGAGAGGAGAAGGGGTGCTCTTATTTTTTCCTTCCTGTTGCCTTTTTGCTTAATCCCATTCACTGTGACCTCATGTGTCAGGATCTCCAAAGTCCTGAGGACAACCCTACGTGTCCTGTACTATATCTTGCAGAGTGGAACACCAGACTGAAAACACCTCACCAGCACCACCATCTAGTACATCATCCTTTTTTCTGTGCCACACATAATTGCAGCTCTGGTAGCATCAGCCTCCTGGCGGGAGTCCATATGTTGAGCGATTATTCTCTTCAATCCAGGCTGATAGAAGGCTTCATGCCTTGGCAAAATGATGAAGCTATCTATAGATCTATGCTCTTTTTATGACTTGGAAAGTTAAACTGCTTTCTGTCTTGATTATTTGCCTTTGAGAAACTTGCAAAATAAAAAACAACAATATAATGGAACCAATATGTTGAAGCTCACCATCTCCAGTTGATACCACAAGCAACTCCCTATTCTCCCTATTATTGGCAGACTTTTTTTTTTTTTTTTTTNTTTTTTTTTTTTTTGCACCTGTCTGTCTTGCCCCATCATTTGGTGGTGGTGGAAAAGGAGAATCCAGGAATATAAAAATGTGTTCTCTTACATCTTCTACAAGAACTGCCAGTGGTTGTAGCAGATCAAGGAGAAATGAGACAGTTCAGACAGTATTCGCCTTGTGACGCAGCTAAATCACGTGTACACTGCTAAAGGCAAACCTTCCCTTGGCTTTACCTTAAGCTGTTAGTGACTTAGATTTTCCATCTGAATCTCCTGCTAGTCAAAGTCACCCAGCCAGCAAGAGCCCAAATGTCTTACAGTAACTGTTTGCACAAAATGGATGATGGATCACAAACACGGTTTTGTCAATCTCAATTGGCCTTCTGCTCCATTCCTGGGCCCTTTACTGTATTTGTCCTGACTTCTCAGGACTTTGGAAGGCCATTACGGCTCTTGGTAAGCATCCTCCCGGCACATCTGTCAACTACCTGAAACTAGCACAGGATGATGAGACCACTCTTAATTTCTCTCCTAGCGTCTAAGCATCACTATCCAGTAAGGACTAACCAGCAGTGAGCCCAGATCCCTGTCAAATGTTGGTGCATTCATTTTCATTACACCCAAATAACTGTTCTCCATAACTGAATACTGTGACACTGGAGAGAAAAGGAAGACTTGTGTCTCTGTCTTCTATTTCACCTCTCTCACGTGGGTACGCTGCTGTCATATTCATTGCAAAAAGCACCTGCACCAAAAGGTGGTGCTCTGGGTAAATGGTTGTTCACGTCACGGCTGCTGGTTGGGATCCTGAGATGTAAGTCCTGCCTTTGTGGATTTGCACTGTTCTTGGGCATCCTCGAAATTCATTAACTATGACAATATCAACAGTCAGCAAATGCCACCACACATTTATATTATGTTTAGGAAAAGCCATAGCCATTTTCTTCTCTTTCAGCTCCAAGCATTTCTTTTTCCCATATGTAGGTGGTCCAAGTACAGCTTTATATGTCTTTTAGCAATCCAAAAACATCTGTAAAGTGTTAATGCCATGCTTGGGAACAGGAAAGGAGAAACGTGAAAAATAAAGACTTTTCAATACCACTTCAGGATACCCTCCTGAGCTTTCTTTAGAGAGGTTTAGCAGATCAGTCACCCTGCACCAGATGCATCCCAACATGGAGAAATATTCCTGAAAACAACACTTATTCCTGTGCACAGGGTCAGATCAAAAGTGAAAGGCAGGAAACCGCCTTCCTCTGTGTTCTTGGTGCAGATGCAGGTGATTTTCCTTTGAAGAAGTTAAATCCAAGACAAAGAACAAAGTTTCTCTGAGCAGTGTCCCATTCTACTCTGAGAACTCACCCTGTGCCAAGCATACTGATTCCTGGCTATCTCAGGAGCTGAGGTGCAATTGTAAACCAAGAGAATAAATCTAGACCGAGGTATGCCTAATATGCCATTTCATATACTGCCCCACCAGCGTGGTCAGTAAAATATGGAAGAAGCTACCTTGCTCCTAGTTCACACACCCTAGCAGTGTACCCTAGCTATTTCATAAGCAGCATCTGAATACTCTATTTCCCACAAATTTCAGGGGCACAGGCAGCTTTCATACCGCATGCAGGTAAAGAAGGTGAAATAAATGACTCCTGTCTGTTTTTCCTGCACTCCCAGCATAGCCTGCCTGGTTGCAGAGACAGCTCCGTGGCATGTCACAGGCAGTATGCAATCCTTTCACCAAAATGCCACAGGCTACAAAATCCTTCTCTCTCTCTCATAAAAGAAATGAAAAAGGCCTCCACTGCCTTTTGTAAATGGCAGCCCCCCATCAAATCCAGAGACTGGGGACAGCCCAGAAGATGCTTCTCACTTTGTACTTCTCAACATAGGTAAAATGAAGTCAACGAAGCCAATTTACTCCTTTTGACAATTCCGAAGTTAAAGCAGCAGAGGCAAATGCAAGACTATGTTAGATACAAATTTATGAGTTTATTCACACTGAAAGGCATTTCGTCCTCAAAATTTGAGGACGTAATCCACAGCAAACAGCCGCAAAGTAGAGCGAAATACATTGAGCAGGATTATTCAGCAGCTGTCAATTTGACTTTTGTTTATGGAACCAATATCTTACAGGAATTACCCAAATCCACAGAGTTCATTATTATTAATGGCATTATGCATTGCATATTGTACATTGTAGATTGTGGAACTGGCACTTTGCCAACCAGTTACCTACTGGAACACTCATTAGAACTCGGGATTAATTCACTTCCTTGGAAAAGAGCTCAGGCAAGTGACTTTTCAGACAGCAGAATAAAAAAAAAAAATGGATCACATTAAACAAAATGTTCCTTTTTGTCCAAAGCAAGCATCTTTTTGGATTCCTTTGGATTTCTGCAGTTGAATAAGTGAAGGAAAATGTGGTTTGGGGTTCAGTCTGTTTTGGGACGGAGCCTACAAACTGTCATGAAAACACTACAACACAGCAAAGCTCCCATCTCTTTTTTTCTTTCTCTCTTTAAGCTATACTATAGATTTCATGTTCATGAAAGGAGATTAAAGATGAAGACGAAGGGCTGTCTCACAAGCACCAATCCCACAGAAGGCAAAGAAAATAAAATCCCTTGTTATAGTTCTTTCCAGTTTTCTCAAAACTTGTGGAGTCTGGCTCATGACTTTTGAATGTTTGGTGTCGGTGGGGCTGAATAGCCTGTGGAGGGGTGGAATCTGAGTCCACACAGAGCTGGCACAGAAAACCCCAACCAAAAACAAGGTCCAGCCTTGTTGGAGCTTCGGGGGGCTGCTGGCTCACATGGGGGAGAGGACTATTGCATCTTATGCTCTCCCCTCCCCTGCTCAGCCAATGCCAACTTCCAGTTGTTTTCCAGCAAAATCAGACAATCAATCACATTAAATGACAATGATATGACGCAGTCTCTCCGCCCTGTCCAGCTGGGATCACTCTCCTTGTAATACCATTCCTGCAGCCAAGTGCTGAATATCTCACAGGAAGAGATTTAAGCCAACAAGGTGACAAAGTGGCTTAAACCCACCTCTCAGTGGGCTAAGAGCCCACACAATGTCTATTCTGGCTTAACTGATGGGCAGGAACTCATTAAGCAGCAGTGACTTGCAGAGGGGCCCTCGCTTTCATTGCTTTTGTACTTCCAACATCCCTTTGCCTCTGATGCCTGCCTTGTCTACCTCTGTGTGTGGGAATCATGTTTTCCTATGTGTCTCTGCAAAGTGTCTAGCTCTCTGCTGGTGACTCGGTCTGTAATACATGGTGACCTTTAGGCCAGCAGAATCATCAGTGCAGCCACAGTTTTATTTGCATTAATGTTAAATAATGTGTACAAAAGCAAAAGGAATTCTGCACATAAGATCTTTTTTTTTTTTTTTTTTNGGTTAAATTAGTATACATGGTATGGAATCTCCACAGTTTTCACTTTATCTGCTGCAGGGCTTGAACTTTAGTCTTTTGGTCCAAAGGGAGAAAAATCAATAGTATCATACTGATACACAAGAAACTTTATTAAAGTAGCCATGGGCATCTCTGCAACCTTACCCTATCAAGCTGGCTTGCTAATTGGTTTGCAACAGTGTGGCTGCCATGAAAATTACCCAGGTCTGTCTTGTGAAAATCTGGCTCTATCAGCATCAAGAACACAAACAGC
>RSEF01000031.1:2610166-2641120 GCA_003993805.1 Himantopus leucocephalus
AATTCTTTCCTGTGAGGGTGGTGAGACACTGGCCCAGGTTGCTCACGGAAGTTGTTGAGGCCCCATCCCTGCAGGTGTTCAAGGCCAGCCTGGATGGGTCTTTGAGCAACCTGGTCTAGTGGAAGGTGTTCCTGGCCATGGCAGGGTGGGTGGAACTAGATAACCTTTAAAGTCCCTTCCAATCCAAACCATTCTGTGATTCCATGATTCTAAGAAATAATATAACCTGCAATGTAAATCATCAGGACTACCACTGCCACAGACAGCTGCAGCAGCAGTAAAATTGTGCCTCGGAGCATAGTCCTGCCTGAGATGGAAATATCACTGGAAGATGACAGCATTTGCACTGCAGATGTAAAACACCATCATATGTTATAAAACTGGTTCTCCCCAGTTTGGGGGAAAAAAAGAAGAAAAAAAGCCACCTAGTCCTCCTGCTGTTAAAATTCAAACTTCCGCAAGAACTTTGAGAAGATTTGATCTTTCCCAAAGACATTTCAGGAACTTTTGACAAGTAACAACTTACCTCAGTCTTGCTGCTTTACATTTTGTTTTGCAGGTGGATCAACCAATTTTCTAACAGCCAAAGAACAGTATAAAATACCATCAGAAAGGACGAATTGGAGATGATTAATATACAAAATTTTTGAAAAATTTTCTTGGTTTTCACCAGGTGACAGTATGAAAACATGGATAGGGTAGAAAATTACCTTGCTTCTCTGATTTACTAAACCATCATGGGAGTACAGAGGTACTTAGATCTATAATGAATTAAGATTTATTTGGGTAATTGTCACTCTAATTTTGTCTGTAGTTTACAGTAAAAAAAATGTTTCACACAGACTCATTCTCCTAACGGTTACATCAAAACATCACTATGTATTCATACAAGGCACGGACTCTGACGGGAGTTTTATCTGTCAAGAATGTCATCCTCTGAGTCCACAACTCACCATGTATACAATAGGGAAAAGGAGAAAAAAAGCACCTGCCAAGTATTCACAACATATTTCAGATAGTAGCAGTAACACTTAGGTTTGAAGGAATATTGGAATAGGGTATTGCAACGTGTCCAAATCCTTCTACATTGCAATGTCTCATATTTAAAAACCAAAAGAATAAAAGTAATTCTTCATGTTTCAGTAGATCACTCTCTATCAATGTAGCATGCTGACTTATGGAGCAAGAAAATAAGTTAATGTGTCAGGCGCAGGGAGAGTGAAGTAATGAGCCGCATGCTGGGATCCAAGTTAAAAGGAATGTATACAAATGCATCGGGCATACATAATAAGATGACCAAATTGGATGCATAGTGTGTGTGCTCATGGATACATTTAGAAAAATGACTTGGAATTAAACACAGACTGTGCCCAGAAATGAGAGATAAAATAAATACGGAGTAGCGCTCTGAGGTTGGAAGGGACCACTGGTGGCAGAGTGGCATTTGCAGGGGTCTGACAGGCAGAAAGAAGGGATTTACCCCAGCCGCTGGGAGAGAAGTAGTAATTTAACATCACTGATCGTCTAGAGGGAGTTTCAGAGGTTCAGCCAGGAATTACTCTATTTCGTCTTTAAGGAGAAATCGGAAGCATTCTGAATTATCTGAGCATGACTTTAGAGTATAATTATGAAAGATGAAATTCAAACCTTTTTATAAAAGGTCCATCAATTCCAAGAGCTTTTTTCTTTTTTTTTCTTTTTTTTGCCTTTTTTTTTTTAAGTGATAAGAATGATGTAGTTTGATTTGATTTGATTTTCTAGCTTCTGTGGATGACAAGGCAGGCAACGATGATCTATTATATACACAGTCTGTTGTCTGATTTTTTTTTTTCTTGAAGGTGGATTAAATCACACATTTTTTAGAAAAGTACCTAACCTTGCCTTAAACATTCCAAATAATAGGGAATCCACTGTGTTGGCTGATGAGCAGAATATTGCAAGTGCCACTAGCAGAATATTGGATGTAATTTCAGTTTTGAGTTTCTCTTAGTTTTAGCTCTTGGACTTTCTTATACTTGTGTCTGGAAAACTAAAATATATTCTTCTGCCCAGTCCCCTGCTATGCAAGTTTTCCATATGTCAGCAGCCATATACAGTGCTCAAATCACAGGAAGCCTATTTTGTTTTTCCAAATATAAATTGATAATACTTGCCTTCCATCTGCAGAACCCCCCCTTTTTTTTCCTTACTCCATTTTATTTCAAGCAACCACAAGAAATTTAGTAGCCTTTCTACCAGTGCTGAGTAATGAACAGAGATGAATGACTGGGGTCTTTTTATGAGTACATTCGTTAGGGAAAAAAACCAAAAAACAACAACAACAAAACGCAGTTCCAGAGGGATGGGAGTTATTCATGAACTGTGGTCAAAATCAGTATAAATTTTTGTGGCCAAAAGAACTGAAAGAACATTTGGAAATATCTAATATTTTGTGTTGACATTTTCTGAAGAAAGGATTGCCATTTTTGTTTCCAAGTGTCATTTTTTTTTTAAATTCAAAAAACATTTTCTATTCCTGTAATTATAATACAGTGACAATATTACATATTTTGCCCCATATTTCCTTTTGGGTATTTTCTAAGACTATATTTGTTCAAAATCCAAAATCCCTCATTGATATAGTCTTCGCCTTGCGTTTTCTACTTTTGAGATTAATTTTCAGTTTCCTTTATTTTTCAGTACAGTGTCTTCTATCTTGTAAGTTTGATCTGTAGCCTCTGTTGATGGGTGTGGCACATTTTGTTTGGTTCATGAACCTAGTCTATTATATTTTGAACCTTTGGTGAGGCAATTCCAAACACAATAATTACCGCACTCATTACCGGTCATCTAAAAACCACTGTGGCGTCTTCAGATTTTACTGGCAAATATTTATCTCATTGATACAAACGCTGAAGAGAGCTGGATTAACACCCTAATCCCTTGGAGACTGCATTAGCAGCAACTCAACTCATTGATTTCTCCCCATTAAAAACTCTGCTTCAAGACCTGTCAGACAGGGAGTTTTAATCCATCTAATGTGTGCCCTGTTAATTCCGTATAGTGTAGGTGTTTTTTTAGTCTAAATGTCACGTGGTACTAGATTAAATTCATTGGAGAAATCCAAGTATATTATGTCAACAGCATTGTCTTTATCAACCAGACATATAATGTTGTCAAAAAAAAATAACACATTTGTTTGACAAGACCTACTTTCCATGCAAGCATGTTGACTATCATTAATTACATTTTTAGCATCTAATTCTTTGTTGACAGAGTCCTGAATTAACTGTTCCAGTAGTTTGGCCAGACTGACATCTGACTAACCACTTTACTGAGTCATCTCTTCTGCTCCGTTCAAATGCTTGGATTTTACTGGCAGTCATCCAATCTTCAGGAAATTTCCTCAACTTTCCAAAAACTTGTTAAAATCTGGTTTGGAAGACAATCTGCTAGTTCCTTTTAGATCTCCGGACATCAGATATACACATCTGATTACTTAACAGTGACTCATGTTTTTCCTCTGAAACAGGTAGCCGTCACTACTTTATTCACTGCTTTATTTCGGAGGATACCTCTTCTGCTTCACATCTCTCACAGGACAGATCTATATGTTTTAATAGGTATTTTTATACTTAAAACGTTTTCAACATATCCTAGAAAACCCTTTCTGGCATCACTGTATACACGTTTAGTAATGATCAGCAAAGACTGAGGGTTTTTTGTCCCTAATACTTTTTTCTAATTGCATTTTTACACATTTTTGCATAAGTTAGTTAACCTCTCCACTCCACGTTGATTTTTTTTTTTTTCAGATGTCCTGTCACTTCTTTCACACCTCCTTTTGGTGACACATATCTCAAACTTACATTTTAGAAGTCACCTGATTATGAAAAATATTTCTCAAAATAAATGACATTCTCCTATTCATCTATTTCATCAGCAAGGTGGAGAACAGGTTTTGTTCCTTTACCTCCTGGTTTGTGGCTCCTGCTGCTAAATTCTGTTGCTTCTTCATCAAATTTGAGGAATTTGATTGGAAAAGGACATATACTTCTTTACTTACCACGAAAACACGTATTTCTCAGGCAACAGTCCCCAATTTGCACGGTGTTTCAGGACCTTATGATTATGACACAAAAAAACTCCAAACCATAACATCTATCTGTAACAGATCAGGGCGTTGAACGTACTGTCCAATTACTTCAACCACTTCACCAACACTTCTCAATGAAGTTTTCTAATTATCTCTTGAAGAACACTCCAAGAATTTGTATTTCATCATTATTGTTAGTATGACTGCTGCACTAGGGAAGAAAAAAATAATGAAAATTATATTTTTGGGGGGTGAGGAAATACAAAAATTGATGCCATCATGATCACACTTCACATATTCGAAAGGAAATGGTTTTCAGGGGGCAATTTGCACACTATTGTTTAAGTTCTTGAGGAAGGGGAGGATTTGGCCTTATGACAGTATTTTATGATCAAACCAATATGCCCAACTTTGTATGGCTAATTAAGAAAAAATGTGTTTATTATTTCTATACAATTAATTCTGAAAGGCAAAGGAGTCTTTCAAAGAGACAAACTGAAGTCAAGTCTCTGTGACTTTGGTGAGTCAGGGTACACCAGATAATGGGAACACACACAGAGTGATACAATTCTCTTACTTTCTGTTTATGATCCGAAAATATCTCTGGAGCCATCTCAGGTCTCATACTCCCTGGACTTGAAAATATTTTTCTCCCACTTGCTTATATGGAGACAGGGCTGCTTGTGCCTTTGAAAAGCTGTCCCTCCTGTTTCCTACCTAGCACATTGCACTCTCCTGAGCTTAATCTATGACGTTTACAAATTAAAAATCAGGAGAATACAGGTCCAACTTAAGACTATGGTTAAATTGCATTATCTCAATGAAATTTTACTCCTCGATATTATGAACTGCAGTAAGCTTACAGAATGTTGGTTGTTTGTAACGTGGAGCCCTGAGATGTCAAAGCCCTGCGGTGTGAGATGGGCAACTTGTCTGACATGACAGAAGCTAAAATACAAAAGGCAAAGAAGAATCTGGACAAGCCAACACAGATATGCATGGAAGGGTTGGACTAAATCCTAGAAGCTTGACTCTTAACCCAAACCTTGAGTACAAGAGCACTGATTCTCCCTCAATGTTCCGTAAAAATAATTCTGAATCCAAACCTTTTGCAAAGTTTTAAACCGTTTATACTCAAGAACAACCAAGTGTCAGTTTTATCTTCTGGCCTCTTGCAAGGATCTATCCAGGATGAACACTTATAACGAATATAAAAATAATAAATCTACTCTATAAAACATGTTTTGACTACCAGTTCATGACTGTGTTCAACAATCTTTATATTTCTTTTTACAGTGGTGCCATCTCTTTAAAAGAGGTGGAAATGCCTAGAGCCTGGTTAGAGAGAATGAAAGCAAGAGATATGTTCTTCTGTTCCTCCTATTTTCATTCTCCTTTTTCCACGGTTATGAGCAAACTCCTCTCCAGCCCATTTCTGTAGATTACTTCTATTTATTCTTTGTTCCTGTTTCCAAGAATACATCTTCAGAGTCAATTTGAGCTTCAATACATGGCAATTACTAAAGAAATAAAATATTATTACCCCCATCTTCAAGCTTTTTGGCCACATTCTTCTTGGCTTTTCTATTTTCAATATCTAAAGTGCAGCACTCCTTCAGTGCCCTTGAAGAAGTACTTGTTACATTACTGGATGCATTATTCCTTAGAAGAAGAAGGGGAAAAAAATATCATCTTTCAATTTATGAATCATTCTTATCTTTACTCTTCACCTTGTACTTCCTCCTTTTACGGTCTTCTAAATTATTTCTGGACTAATACAATGTCGCAAAGTTGGAACACTTTATTTTGCTATTATTTTTATCAACGTTTCTACCCCTTCCATCTTTAGACAATGCAACCTCACTGTTTTTGGCACCCAATAGCCTTATTTTATTCTCCAGAAACCTATTTTTCCTTTTTTTCTCGCCTACGGCGGAGCTGCTGATTTATTTATTTTAATTTTTCCACATGCCATTGCTTTGGCTCAAATGCATTTTTGGACATTGGCCCTTACCAGAGGTATGGAGTTCTCTGGCTTTGATTTCCTCAAAAGCTGTATCACAGAAACAAAACCAAAGGACACCATTCACAAGGGTCTCTCTTATCCACACGAGAAATGAGTCTCAGGGATGCTTGTAGAGTTAAATAGCAGGGCTGCATTATAATATGCTCCAGTGAAGGCAAAGAGCTATTGATGGATCAAGGATCAAATACTTCTTCCTAATCACTCTGCCCAAAACCCGTTATGGACATAATTTATAGTACTATTTATGGCAGAGGAAGAAGATAAACTCTCTCTGATCAAGGAAAATAACAAAGTTCCGAACATCCATTCTGCTAAATAAATCGACATCAGTTGCAACTGTTCCCATTTTACACTTTGTTTTACATCTATAATTTTAAACATTACTGAGCATAAGCAAGTTCCATGCACTTAACATGCCTGCAGTGGCAATGTTAAAATGCAGTCAGACCTTTTAACAATGGACCTTACCAACAAGCTAATATAGACCAGACCTACCAGTCAAGAGGGATAAATATTGTCAGGTGAATATTAAAATACATGTAGATATGAAGGTTACAGACAGAGACAAGAGGCCAAGGCAAATACACTTGACTTCACAGCCTGAGTGGGCAAACAGTTACCTCAAATCACAGCACCTGAGAAACCTCTACAAGTAGATATGCTGCAGTGCCCCATCCAGCATCAGAGTAAAATGTGCAAGCTGACTTCCCCAAGGGGCATGCGTACACCAAAACAATGAGAGACCAGTCACCCAGAGCCGTCACACAGACAAGATAGAATAGCTGGGCAGCTCTTCAGTAATATTCTGTGTTTTTATAGCTTTTTTCCCCTTAGGAGAATTCTCCTAAATGTTAACCAGAACCACATGGCTGGCAAGTCACAGCTATGTGAGCCACAGGAACCCCCACAAAAGCACTACCACCTCTATTCTATTCCCTGCAGTACGATAAGGTTTCTCAGCATGTCCTGAAGCTATGTTGACTCCAAACTGAGTCTTCAGAAGGAGTTTGCAGGAGGCAGGATACGGGTACATTACACAATGGTTATGATCCAATGTTTCTGGTTTCCTGAGCAGTTTGTTGCTGCTATACAAATTCAGTGGAGGTTTTTGAGTCTGATACGAGATACATGTCTATTCCAAAAGTTAGAACATGCTTAAGGCATTTGTGAACAACACACGGCTGCCCTTGGAGCGAAACGACTGTCAGCAGTACAAGTGCAGCTTTTCTGTGTACCTTTATTCTAAAATAGCATTTCCTCAAGTCAGATATAATAAAGACCCAACGCATAGGGCTGGGTGGTGTTTTGCCCTCCAGCCTTAAAGCTACTGACTTTTGTCTCTGAGAGCGCTTAGATACCAGGAAGATGGCAAATATCCATAAATCTCCAATAGACTAATGTTATTCATTAATTCTCTAAAACCGTGTGCTATGAAGATCTTAGTGCACATCGGTCTTACAACTGTATTACACAGCAGACTGTTCCCCAACAGGAGTGTTGAAAAGTTCAGATGCAAGGAAAGACAATACAGCAATCCCCATTTTACGTGGGAAACTGAGGCACAAAAACCCCAACGTCTAGAAGGTCAACTGTAAGAGGACTTCTGATTGTCTTTGGGGATCCATAGAGAACTCATTTGTCCATGATGACTCCTAAAATTTGCATTAGCAAAGGGGGCCTGGGGAAAAAAAAAATACTTCCAGGACTTGGAACTAGGGGATAGCAATAAATTTATCCATTTTTCAACCTGAAAATGCTGGATGAGCAAAAGAATAAGAACAAAATAAATGAAAATACCAATGACCATTTGACACTTTCTTTAACCTTAGGTCCCTGTTCATCTCTTCTCAAAGCTGATTTTGTAATGTGCAAAATTGGTGCCTTATAATTGTACTAGATTTTGAGTGGGTTTTGTCCTATTTTCCTTGGTTAAACAAACACCTTCTCCAAGCACTGGCACAAGACTGATACAATGCTCAAAGCATTGCCAGACTGAGCAGCCTGGTCTAGTGGAAGGCATCCCTGTCCATGGCATGGGGGTTGGAACTAGATGATCTACAAGGTCCCTTCCAACTCTGACCATTCTATGATTATATGAGTCTAAAAGAAGGAAGCTGGAAAGCTGTCTGAAAAACTACCTTGAGGAATACCTTGTGTTAAGGTGCCTCAAATATATATCTTAGTTCAATATAGAATCGTAGAATCACAGAATTGTTTAGGTTGGAAAGGACCTTGAAGAACATTGTGTTCCAACCCCCCCAGACATAGCCAAGGACACCTCCCACTAGACCAGGTTGCTCAAGTAGGTTCCTGCAATGTGTTGTAAAGTGCTATGGGACATGGGTATAGGATTTAGTATAGTCTTACTGCTACCATTAACAAGGGTGAAGAACACTTATGTATGGAACACGCACGTATACACATATACCTATATACATGTAAATCAGTATGACTGCCATAATACATTTTGCATATCGTAAAGGTGAGTCTGGGACTCAGAAGACATTAGCTCAATGTTTCGGAGGAAATCAAGTCACTGCAATTGCTCTGTCTCTCTGTGAATGCATGGGAGAGGAGGGTGGTGGGGTGACAGTCATGCTAGTGATGATGTTGCAGGAATTTCCTTATATATATGTGTGTGTGTGTGTGTGTGTGATGGTTTAACCCCAGCCAGTAAATAGGGCCATGCAGCTGCTCACTCACTCACCGCCCCCACCCCCAGTACAGTGGGGAGAAGAGGGAGAAACGGAGGGGAAAAAAAATCACATGGGTTGAGATAAACGCAGTTTAATAAAACAGTAACAGAAGAGCAAAAAAATATAATGATAAAAGAATATACAAAATAAAAGATGCAACACAAGTTGATGTCAACACCTGATAATTGGTTGCCCATTCCATCCCAAGCAACTATTGCTGATCCCTGTCCCTGACCAGCCCTCATTTATATATTGAGCATGAGGTCTGAGGTATGGAATATTCCTTTGGCCAGCTTGTGCTGTCTATGTTCCTTCTTAGCTTCTATGGGAAGCCAAAAAAGTCCTTGAATAATGTAAATATTACTTAGCAAAAACTGAAACAATACATGCTACCAACTTTATTCTCATACTAAATCTAAAACACAGCAGCTGCTAGAAAGAAAATTAACTCTATCCTAGCTGAAACCAGGACACATGGCTAAGAAATGCAAAGGGTAGGTGTTTGAGGATAACAGCTCTGTGTAAATGGTTGGTTGGGCCAAGCAGGGTGGCAAACTAAGGGTGAAGGTTGAACATCTGAAGCTTTGCAGTTATGTGCTCTCGGCACAGTTCTAATCTCTCCTGGATTTCCACCCAGAAGAGCCCCTTGATGGTGGAGTTACTCCTGGTTTACACCATCAGGATGGTGTTTGCAGTCTCCCGCCTGTACATGACAAAGCCTTGCCCGGTGCTATTTCCAGGTGAAGCTAGTGAGGATTTTGTGTTAATAACAAAGGTAGCTGAGTTTTAAAACCTTTCATTGAAGATGGCAGCTAGGGAAAAATCTGGCCTCTTTTTTTTTATTAAAAAAAAAANAAAAAAGATAATCAAGGTTTGTGTATCTCTGTATGCGCGAGAGAAAGCATCGGTGAGAGAGAGAGAGAGCTGTGCAAGGGGAGACCATTTGCTCAAATCGGATAGCATTACTAATACATAACGACTCTGCCAGCAAGGCACTGCACAGCTGGAATTAATCTGAGAGAATGTGTGTTGCTGCATAGACAAGCGCAGAAAACTTTCCCCGTGTGAAGGCAGCGTGAAGCCCTGCCCTGTGGCTTGGAAGCACTTCATCAGGCCTTGACAGCACAGACATCTTCTTTAGACCATTGGTTTGAGGGGGGAAATGCACTCCACCCTACTCAAATGAACACCCAGGAGGGACTTTTTGTTTTATTTTATGATATTTTGCAGATCACAACTCCCTTTCCCCTCCCTGATTTTTTTTTTAATTTTTTTTTTCTTAATTACCCGGTTAGTTTTGCTCTTTGCCTTATTGCATCAGCTCCGAACCCAATTGAAAAACTGCCATGGCTTATTTACACTGAACAGCTATTCAGGCCAAAAGCAGCTGCTCCATTTAGCCAAGCACCTCTGTGTTACCCAGTTTCTCTGCTTGTTATAATAAGGTGCTTTCTTTTAAATGCATGTTGTGAGGAGGTAGTATTGAAATGTACGCAACAGATGATGGTGCTCTCTGAAAGGGGGTTTTGAAAACTCGGTGAGCCTGGGGTCATTATTTGTAAAGGATCGCCCAGTAAAAGACAAGTATATGCAGAAGTGCAGTACAGCTACAGCTGATTTTAAGCAGACTCATACATATGTGTGGTTCCTTGCCTCCAAGCCCCTCTTTGCTACAGTCTGGACCTGAGAGGTTTCTGATTTGCATCAGTAAGTGATTTACCCCTAAGATTTCAGCTTGCCAGTGTGACCTAGTCTCCTTCTGTCAGGTAGCAGAGCTCCCTTCCTACACAAATGTAGCCGTAAGGAAATAAGGGAAATGAGAAAAATGCTTTGAAAGGGAAATAACGTGTTTTTAGTGCAAAAAATGACATAAAACGCACTTTTGCAGGAAAAAAAAAAAGATTTTGAAGGTCAACTTTTGTCCTGTTTTTGAGTGAAACCAAAAATAGACATGCTCATACACACACACATAGAGTTTTAGCTTGCAAACATTGATTTAATGTTCATTTTACCCCTAATTATCCTCCTAATAGCTATCGAAAGTCTCACATAGTCACCAAATTGAAAATAAGTTCCTGTGCACCACTTCCAATTACTGCAGGAATTATGACTTTATTGCCATTATTTACTTTCCCCAGCTATAATGTATGCCTGGCCTGGATTTACCCCGCTGCAGGAACCAATGACTCCAGCATGCTTCGTAAAACTCTTTTCTTGGTTTTCAATTCCCTCCAGCTCTTCTTTCCATCCCGACTCCTCAGCTTCACCCCCTCAGTATTGCTCCTGCATTTAATGCCATCCCTCCTCCAACTTCCACTTTGAGAAGTGCTTTTTCCTTATCTCTGTAGAATTTTCTTCCCTGTCTTTTAGACTTCTTTTTCTCCCAAGATCTTGGCCTAATTCTCTGGTCCCTGGATGGGTGGCCAAAGATTTCCCAAGTCCCAGGAGATTCCCTCAGGTAGTATATATACAGCACAGCTACCTTTAAAATAAATTGCTCCCGTTCATCTGGATTTGGACTGTACTAGGGCTATCACAGATGCAAAAAGGGCTGCTGGAGAAGCTAGAGTTGTCTGCTGGATCCAGCAGAAGGTTACTGCTGCTGACCCACATCAGATCACCATGCACTTCAGTGAGATAACCGAGCTGAACCGTGTAACTGGTTTTTGGCCTAATGCATAATTGGTGTCTGATGAACGCATGCCTTCCAGAAACATATCCAGTTGTGATCTACAGGGTAAGAGCTGGTGGAGTCAATGCTTTATTTGTTAGTTTGACTATCCTGGCTGAAAAAAACAGAAAATAAACAAGCAAATGAGAGTTTAAAAAACCCCAACACCAACTCCATGCCTAATTTCTCATTTGAATTTGTCTGGCATCGGCGTCTAGGCTTGTTAAACCTTTCTCATTGTTTAAGAGTTTTGGTTTTTTTCTTCCTCTGAAGGTACTCAATTAACTCTCAATACTCTTTTTGATAAATTAAACAGATTGTATTTCCAAAGTGTCTGACCAGGAGGCACTTTTGTCAGCTCTTAAATAACTGTGTGACTTCCTTCTGCAGTTGCAGCTTTTCAACGGGCAGTTTTTCACTTTAAAATATAGGTCTCTGATCTGGACACAGGATTCCAGTTTTGCTGTACAAATGCACAAATTATGAGCTAGTGGGGAAGACAGAAGCCCTACATTTCCTTCCCCACCACGGTAATCCACACCTGCATGGGCCATTCATCTTCATGACTTATCTTCACTGTTCCTAAGAGCTATCTCATGCCCTGTGTGAGGGTTTCTGTAACTCTCATCCATTGACAATAAACCCAGGATTCATCCTGCCTCACCTTTGGGCTGCAAACCAAGGTTTGTTGCCTCTTCAATAACAAGGGATAGACACTGATAAAAGGACATTCAGCATTTAACGGGTACCCACTTCTTTCTCTACTGATTACAGAAGAAGTGTTAGGTAACTATTTTTCTCCTGGGTGTAGCGATTAGATGTCTGTCGTAGAGTGGATTTTTTGTTCTGGTCTAAATGTGTTTCTGGGCTGATCACCTAACCCAGGTTTCTCGTGCTGTTAGTGATCGCGATATCAAACAATTGGTATTGCAGTGCCAAACATATGTTTCTTAATCATGAGAAGCTTAAGGAGAACAAGCTGATTAAAGCTTTGTTTCAAAAGACTGTACATTTCACATAATACAGCCACTATCAAGTATTCAATCTGTGTGCTTTTATTGCAGTGTAGACATGGGTGTAAAGGAGTCTCCTTGCTCCGACTGGTTATAGTAGGGCAGGGAGACTGCAGGACATGATGTACGCGTGCATGGCTATATGGCTACAGAGCTTCTCTAGAAGAGTACTACTGCGGAGTATCTCCTCCCTTCATATCCTGCTTCTGAGTAATGGTCCTCTACTCATAAATGCCCAAAGGGTTATAAAGGCCATGGGATGGAGAGGAATGATTAATAACAGTAATTCATAAAGGCTATGTTTACATGTCATCGTTTATTAGAAGTCTCTAAATGGTAACTGAAGTTTCTAAAGGGGAACCGAAATGGGGAGATTTAAAAGGACTTTAGCCAAAAGTTTCATCATGGACTTAAGGGCTTGCAGGATTTCACTGTCAGAAGCATGCTCAAAAGTTCTAGAGATTTTTTAAGCAATAGAAATCACTAATCATTTCTGGAAGTCCCATACTTATCACTTCTTGCCCATGAATAGCACATGATATCAGCATACCTACTGATTCTCTTGGGAAGATGAGACTGACTTTCAGAGGTGCCCGAAGGCTTCTTTTTGTGCTTTTTCATGGGTTTTATGTTCCCATGCTTTATGTTCCTTTGCAACAAATAAAAGGAAAACTTAAATTTTATTAAAAAACACCTATATATTTATAGGCATGTATGTAAAAAAGAGAACTAGTAGAAAGAGTGCTGTACTCCTGAAATGCAGCCATACGTTAGGTAGACTGTTGCTACTCACTAGAAGCTGATAGCAATGCATGAAATAATTGAAATCAGCAAGTCAAGAAAAATGATATGGTCTAGAACAGCAAGATGAGAACTTTTTTGGAGGTTTTATAGAGGTTGTATTACCTGTTCCCTGTATTCAAAGCTGACCGCTTGAGGACAGTTCACCATCAGTCCACAGTCAGTAAACACTTCCCTTGGGTTATACATTCATTGCTAGGGTAACATTACTGCAGGTTAACAGGTGCTCTGGATTTACCATAGATATATTTTAGAAATTCGGGTCTTGCATCACCTCTGTGCTGTGCTTTTTGTTTCTTGAGGAGTGGAGTTTAGTAACTTTAATGATACTGTTCTTACACAAAGAACTATCTAAGTGCTTTGAGATACACCATACAACCAGCAGTTAGAAATCAAAGCTGTTCTTTATAAACACGCATCTGTTTGCAATGGTTTCTTTCCTTCATCCTCCTTCCCTGACATCCCTCTCCCATCAGCTGGTTCATCTGCAAAGCACAGAAAGTTGGTTTTGTGGAAAACATATTGATTTAATTTCTTACCTGTGAAATAAAAGCTCATAATGAATCAGTCTGCAAGCAGTGCTCCCTGACAAACAACATCCCTGCCAAACACAAGATTCAGCCAGAAATAAAATTTCTAGGTGTTACTGTTCACTAAGGAAAATCATCAGATCATTTTTATTCCCCAAAAAATCTATAAAGCCTCAGTTTGATTCCTATTTAATAAAAATAAGATGGTAGGGGCAGGGGGAAATAATTTGAATCTCCTAATGCTGTTTGGGCTTACTGGCTTTGAACAGAATTGATTTCATAATATGGATTTCCATCTTTGCCCTTCACTTGATACAGTACATTAGGAAACAAACACTAGGTAGTAAATTAACCATACTACTAAGCATATTTTTAATAGGCAAGTAGCCAAATCATTTTTTTGTAAGCTAGTTTTAAAGAAGATTTTGGTGTAATTCAATGCAATCACTTTGTCCCAGACACATTCAAATATCCAAATTCAAGTTTCATCTTTTTAGATATATAAAGAATTTTTAACATTGCTATTACTATTTCATACCCTAAGCTTCTTACAGTCATTAAGTGTACACATCTTTTCTAATCTGAGACCACCTCTAAAGAGTATTGAAGAATAATTCCCCCTAATTTTGTCTGCAGGAAACAAAGCCTCAAACAGGTTGAAGCCCAAATGCTCAAGACTTTTTTGATAGTTACAACCCTTAGATTTCAAGAGAAATCTTAGAAGGTTGAGGAACAGGGTCCAGGTGATTTGTGTAGTCATAGAGGAAATGTGTGGCAGGGTGGCAGGGTAGCAGCTGAACTGTAGACTCCTTAGACCTGTAACCATTTCCTAACTTAAGCTTGATCCTTTTCCTGACTGTTGAAAAATCCTTTTCTCTAAGGACCAAAATCACAATGGAGGGAAGTTCTTCCCCCCCCCCCCCCCCCCCCCCCCCCCCCCCCCCCCCCCCCCCCCCCCCNTCAGAAATGGAAAAAGCAAATATCAAATATTGCTAAGATTCTTTCAGGTCTCCTTTAAATGCATAGAGGAGGAGTTTGTGGATGGTCGTGACTGAAGGGAACAGAAGACGTTGTTTTTCCTGGGCTATGAGTTTGCTTCCAGACTTAGGTCCTGTGCTTTTCAGTCAAAAGTATCATAAAAGTAATCTGCAAGATTACTGCAGGCCTGGAGGCTATAGGAAACAGAGCAAGCGAGTCTTTATCAGGGAGTGTAGTGATAGAATGAGGGGTAACAGTTTTAAACTGAAAGAGGGGAGATTTAGATGAGATATTAGGAAGGACTTCTTTCCTGTGCGGGTGGTGAGCCCCTGGCGCAGGTTGCCCAGAGAAGCTGTGGCTGCCCCATCCCTGGAGGTGTTCAAGGCCAGGTTGGACGGGGCTTGGAGCAACCTGGGCTGGTGGGAGGTGTCCCTGCCCATGGCAGGGGGGTTGGAACTAGACATCTACAAGCTCCCTTTGAATTCTAACTGTTCTATGATTCTGTGATTAAGGAGGAACAACAATAGTTTCATTTTCATTTATTTCGTGTATTCTAACAACAATGTGACCACATGTATTTTCTCATGGACACCCTTCGCAAAACATATAGAAATCTTGGTAAAGTTTTGAAGTTCATGGATTTGGAGCCACCTGTCCCTTTTGGGATACTGAGCCCAAGTGATAATTCCCAGAAATTAGCTGCTCAGCCTCTCCAGCAGTGCAGGCTCTCTCCACTATGTCAGGGTGGACACACAAACACAGAGCGTGCATGTAGGTAACTTGGAGGGAAAGAGCGGCTGTAATGTAAATCCACTCAATTGGAAACCACAAGGATCTCAAGGACTCCAAATCCTTTAGGGACTACTTCTGCTATGGCTTTCAAGAAATGCAAGAAATAACCACAGTTTAATGGCGAGACTAAGGGATGCTATACGACTGTATATACTCAACAGGCTCCTTCTCAAACTGCCCATCTCTTTGTATTGCCTGTTAATGGCAGAATCCTTCTTCATCAGCTCAGTCCCACAAAATCTTATGAATGTGCTCAACTTTCTGAACTCTTAGCTGTCCCGCCGACTTCAGTATAGCTACTCCCGGTGCTAAATTAAGTGTAGACATAAATCATTGCAGGACTGAGCTTAGAGTACAGCGTGGTGAATAGTTTCTCTTCAGGAAAGCATTTATTTCCTGAAGGCACCATTTCAGCTTAAAGTTTTCACATATTTGTGTTACACTTAGTGAGTCGGTTGGGAAGCAGTGTTGAAGGACAGCTGGAAACGTCCAAAATATACATTACTAAATACAATATTTTAAATATGGGGAGATAGACGCACAAAGGAATTTAGATGCCATGACAATGTTTAAGAAAGATGTGTCAAAGAAATATGTACTTTTCCATCTCAGCCCAAATGAGCAGGGTAATCATCTGGGAAGGAGGAGATTGGAGTTTAAATTTCCTCTTTGGTTTAAATTATGGGCTTGAATTTAAGTCTCCAACACCCTTAGAAAATTATGTCTTAAACAATGGACTGTGGAATCTGGAAAGGTTGCACAAGGCCAGGTTTGTGAACCCAGTCCTCTGGTGATTTTAGTGCTGCCTTCCAAATGTTAAATATCTGTTAAGAGTGACCATAAAAAAAAAAAAAAGAAGGAAAAAGAAAAGGAAAAAGAAAAGGAAAATAAAGTCACATTTCCAGCGTGATTAAAAGCAATGTCATGGCATTTTACTTAATCACATTTCATGCTGTGGCTGAAGCAAACAATAAGAAATTATTCCCAAAGATCTAGCTATGACAGCAGTGACTCACAAACAGGACGTTAAGGTACTCCCAGTGTCTAAATATTAAATATTTATTATAGTTCTATAAAAATTTATATTCATTGTACTGCTTGCTTGTTTTACCAGTCCTCAAGGGACTGAGAAGATTCTATATTTGCTTCCCCTTTCATCAGACCTTTTTTCATAACGCCCCTATTAAACCGTACGTCTCCCCAGTTTCCCGTAGATTGTCACTGAGTCATATCGGTATCAGTGCAGAAACTCCAGCTGTGTCTCGCTGACGTCAGTCAGCAAAAGGATGGAAAAAAATTGCCAAACCCCAGAATTCTTAAAAATTATGTAGTTAGCAAGACTGTCTTTGTCATGTCACTCATGCTGAATTTCAACTTCCTCTCTGCATTTGCATGTTGATTGTCAATACTTTCTTATCTGTCTGTATAGCATCATGCATATTGCCAGCATGACACAAATAAACGAGCTAATGAATAAATAATAGCAATCAATAGAAACAAACATAGAATTGACTGGCCTCCCTCTCATCGTTCTCACTGAATGAGATGCTAAAAGTAATCAAGCAGCATAAATTATAAAATATAAGTTCAACATTAGAAAGTCACTGTTTCAATATTGTAAGAAACCTGCAGTGTGAGTAAGGTAATGTGCTGTCTATAAAGCATTTAGTTTTGTTTTGCTTTCAGCACATGCCTACCTCTGCTCCCACTGAAGTCAACAATAAGCCTCCTGGTGCAGAATGGCTTCCAAAATATTCCAAAATTGTCTCTACAAAATAAAGTGTTTGCAATTTATTTCATCTAGAGAAATTCTCCTCTGTAAGGGGTTGGTGTGTCGCAGAAAACCAGTTTAACACAGTTTGCCAAGGAGTATTTAAGAGACATGTACTTGTCAACAGAGGCTTTCTACATGCGGCTAAATGGTGAAATTCTCCTTTGGAAGTAGTTATTATTGAAATAATATTGAAATAATTGTTCTTAGCAGATGCATTACTTCTCCAGATACCATAAAGCATTCCCACCCCTCTTGAATCCTTATATCACCTCTTTCTTCTGTCCCTTTCATATATATATGGAGAAGTCCTATTTCCATTTGTGATGCTTACCACAAACCAGCTTTAATTCAGTGACACAGGTACTTCTTACAGTTTCTTTGTGTTATTCCCATCTTTAATGACCAGTTGGTCACATACTTATATGCAAGGAGAAACCCCAGTGAGCACCACAATAGCTGTGGAAGAATTTTGCTGCATCCAGCACAAAGGAATGATGATGTCCAGCCTTACCATAATACAGATACATTAAAAAAAAAAAAAAAACCCAAACCAAAACCAACAAAAAACCCAAACAAAACCCCCCAAACACAATAGCACTGCATGAGGGATAACAACAATCACCTGTAAAGTGGAGGGTGCCTTGCAACTCCTCTTCCCCACTGGATGCCAGACTGTGTTTTATTAGACAAAGAAGGCTACAGAAGATTACAAGCGGCCATGTTGCACCCATGTGTAATTGTTCTCTAGTGCCATATGATACTTTGCAATACGTGTATATTGAGATAATACCATGGGGTATTTTTCTCTAGTACAACTCATATCTATTGTTAAGTAACTGATGACAAAGGCTGGCACATTATTAAGGACTGGACTGAGTTCAGAATTTAATATTCCCCTTGCATTTCAAGCAATTTTCAATGTCCACAACTGTCATCTAACATTGTTTCCAAGTTGCAATTCAGTGGGAGAAAAATAGCTATCCATGTAGGGCTTCACAGTGACACATCTGTTATGTTATTTATCTTAAGTGCGAAGACAGGAACGAACCAACTTCCAGCCTTGTAATTCAGAACTGAACATAATAGAAATTAAAGGGAGAAAAGAATGGGACAGCATCTTTGTGGGAATGTAGTTTAATGGAATATCGTGTGAAACTGCTTTCGCCAGAATTGCTCTCCCTGGTTCCTTCCAACTGTACTTAGCATGATGTAAATCAGGAGGAGCTTCATTAAGTGAATTGACTCACATCGGCCCAAACAGCTGTAAAACAGATCTGAACGGGGCAGAATATCACTGCAAGGAGTCTGTCGTGTGAAGCCTTTCCGTGATGAAAATGATGGGACAAACACTCGAACCTTTCAGACCTGAAATGTGTTTCTCCTCCAAGGCATCTGCCTGACATTGTGTTTTGTTAAAGCATTCCCCCCTTTGCACTTCAGTATTTCGGGGCTTGCCCCACCCGCCCCTCACCAGGATTCGCCGCACACAATTTCATGGAACTTCCAAATATTTCCTGTGGAGTGAAAAAACAAACTTTCTGCACTCTACTTTGCTTCAGGGCATCTAATCTTGAAAGTTATGTGTGCTGTTAAAAATTGGCTTTCAAATCATGGAACTAGGCCTTCAGGGATACTTTCTTTCTCTTCTTTTTCTTTTCTTTTCTTTCTGNTGCAGAGCCTCAAGCCAAAGGAAATAGTTGTAGAGGCAAGTTTTCTACACCGAATCCAAGAGAACAAGAGGCATGCTGGGGTGCTTGCTAGGGGCTATCTCGCCCTCCCGCATCCGCATGCCTCCCACAACGCTCCACGTAGCCGATATGAAAATGACTACATGAACTCCTGGGTGAACTTTTAAATTGGCCCTGCTTCTTCCTCTCACCTTGGCTGTTTCAGACACATTCTTCTCCAAGGATGCCTTTCCAGCTATTTTTCGCCCTCCTAAAATAAAACTACATAGATGTATGAAAATGAGGCAGCTGGAAAGGCGCAAAACCTCCTCAGTAACAACAGTTACCAGAATTTGATGGTCCCAGAGCACTAGTTGTCACTGCTTCTGTGCTGGGATTATACTTTTCATCTGACTGGGATTTAGCAATGACCCTTCACATAATTTATCGATATTTATGGGAATAAGGTCATTGCAGTTCCCAAATAGCATTCTTCTCAGTAACAAGAACATTCCCATTATTAGCAGTGGCTTTACTACACATAGTCCAACAACACTATTTGACTCCTTACTGATAATTATTTGGAAAATACAATTTTTACCCCCAAAATAACAAACCAGTACTTTTTGTTTGTATGCTGTTATATGTGATAGAAACAGGACTTTGCATCTGTTTTGCCTTATAAGACACTTTTTTGTGTCAGAGAAGACACTACACTTAGACAGAATATTCTCTTTCCCACATTTTAGAGCCAAAAGGGATCACTATTCTTCTGTAGTCTCACCTCCTGCATAAAAAAATCCTTAAAATTTTGCATCATAAGCCCCTGAAATAGTAAAATTAAATTGCAGAAGATGAATGAATGCTGTCAGATTTAATGTTTAAAAGGGCTTTTGAAAGATGCACGTATGAAGGGAAATGCTTAAATTAAGTATTTTGCACACCAAACAGGCTGTTAGAGAGAAGACTTCTACTTTGGCACTGTTATTATTATTTATTGTATATTACAGCACTGCCCCCAGTTGTGCCTTTGTAATAAAAGACAGATTCCCTTTCCCTCTCCCTTCCTGACTTTGAGAGATTGCAAACAAAGGCACTGACCATGCCAAGCTTCACACACATGGTGAATCTCACACATTGCAAGTGTTTCCTCTGAAACCCATGTCCGTGCACAGACCAATGCAGATGATAGAATCATAGAATCTACACTTGATGCTGCAGCTCTCCGCCTGTGCCCGTACAGGCACAATGGAACGGTTGGTGGGACGGTTTAAGTACTTACTCATGTCTGTGCACACTATTTTTAAAGTCATAGAACTCACAAATGATTTATTTTCCTGAAAGTTAAACAAGGGGAATCCCCTGCTTAGCAGAGCTCGTAGTCTGTTCGTGCCTCCACTGAACTGGGTACTGGAAGGCAAGTGCAAGGGTCAGGGCGTGAGATGGCGCTTCTTCTTTCCCCACCCCAATATCCCACGGGGTCAGGAGATAAACTTTATCTTATACACTGAGGAGTCCTGGCACAGCGCAGTTACACTTCTTGCCCCCAAATCACCAGCTAACAGCAGAACAACAGGGAAATGCGTTTCTGCCCCTCCCAGGGTCACGCTGTTTGCATGGCGGTCTGTCCTGCATGAGTGAACAGAAATACAACTATTCCATTTTCTCCTGTGTACTGATCTCTGTGCTTAGCTCACCTACACAGAAGGTTTTTCAAATGCACTTAACGGGTATTAACTTGTATTTCCTTACAATTCTCCAGTCAGATTGCCGAGAAATTATACACGTACTTTCTGTTTTCGGAAACTCAGACAGAGACTCCAAGGACTAAATCAACCTAAGGTGCAGAAATTTCTTCTACCACAACTAATTATCCAATGAAAACTCTCAGTTCAGCAATACGTCTGAAAATAGAGTGCTCCGAAAACCAACCTAGCCTTTCAGTCTATTTATAATACAAACCTTCACTATAGCCAACGTTGTTAAGAGGTTTTTATAGCATATAGCATGAAGTTTTGGTCTTTAATTACTCCTTTAATCTTTGCTGGGCTTGTTCCTGAGAACAAGTTACACTCCTGCCTTTCACAGGATAAACAGCTTCCAGGAATGCATCAGACTGCCCAGGGGTCAGAGTGTGCATTTATTGAACACCGCTCTATTTCAGCCTAAATCCTGACTGATCTGTTTTTGTTTAGTGGAAGTGTAGTTAATATAGCTAATTAACAAATGCTCATCCAAAATTTTGGGGTTTGTTTTGTTTTTTTTTCTTTTTTCAGAGTAAGAGAACTTTCAGAAGCTTTCATTTGTTTCACGTGGCTCCTCTTCCACCTGGAAGGGTCATCTCTTTCTAGAGATGTTAAATCCCTGTATGTTAATATAGGGGTTGCATTAAATGATGTTAAAAATATGTTAATATAGGGATTAGGTTATATCTAAAAAATGTACTGATGTTGTCTATTTGTGTTGTCTGATGGATGGCTTATAGGACTACTGCATCTTTCTTTTTTTGGTATGCTTTCAGATCATATCCAGCGGTCAAGACAGCAGTTTGACTCCTGTTACAAACTCACAGGAGGTCCTCAAAGACAAGGTATTTTCTCTCCCATCCTGCAGTATGTCAGGGAGCCACTGGAGATGTTCATTTCACAATGCCATGCTGTGTTCTCAACTCCTGGAAACACTGTGGAGGAACAACCCCACCGTTTTCTAGATACCCTTGAAACGTGCCTTGAGGTGCTGGGTAATGGGACAACAACCCCTGTTGCAGTTATAGACATCTGCTGTAAGAATAGAACTCTTTAATTCACCAGATAACCCCAAATCATCCTTAACAGAAGATAAACATTGAAAGAAAAAGGGCTATTTAATACTGTGTTTTTGACATTTGATTTGGAAACAGGTGCCCCAGGTGACAATTGTCCATGTCTCTACTTCCTCTATCTCAGCTTCTATTCTCAAGGAAAGTGTTTGTGATTTCCCCCATGGAAGACAGTCCTGATCGGGACATATACTCCTTTACAGACCTAACCTCTAGCTGTGATTCATATTCAAAACTCTCCTCATTCAGGAGGATTTATCAGGACTTCAGAGATGCAAATGACTCTTGAGCATGGCAACTTAGAGATATTTCCTTGCCCGCAACATAATTGTTGGAAATTCATTCACTTATTGGAAGGAAAGAAGTTTTTTCTTGACAGAGAGAGATTCAATCATTCATATGTAACTTTTGTTTTCCCAAAATCTCTATTTCATATACACTGATGGCTGACCTGTATTCATGCATGCAAGGGAGACTTCATGCGTATGGTCAGTTCTTAACTCTTGGACAAGGTTCTTGGACGCACATGTAGCTGGATAAGGATTTGACAGCTTTCTGGAGTGCTGACACTTCACCCTGTTTTGACCAACATCTGCCTGTTGTAAAGTTATTGCGCAACACTGGTGAAAGTTACTGATTGGTCATCAAAGGCATATGGACCACACCAGTTCCCAATGTTAAATTGGATTAAGATTTTAAACGGTGCATGGTCGCTGTATTGATTTTCTGGAGCATGCTAAATTTCATAGGAGAAGAAGAGAGGAAGCATTTTCTATAAATATTTAAAGGAGTGATGAGAGTTTCTTACTGAGGGGTGGCACATGATAAAAGGCAGGAAGGTAGGACTGAGGACAACATTAGTGATACTACTGCATAAGAAGCTGTGGCTTATAGCTGAAGGACTTTGGTCTATGACTAGGAAAAATAAGAGAAGGAAAAACAGAAAGTGTGCCAGAAGAAGTAAAAGCAGAAATGTAGGGCATGAAAGGATATATCACAAAGGTGTATGTTAATAACTGATAGATGAATTGAGCGGCTTTACAGCAGTGAAGGCAAAAACTGGCTAAACCATGAGGATTAGGAGACCAGACTTGCTAACGCAATGATTCCGTAGTGGTATTCCTTGGACTACGCAAAGCCGCAAGATTCCTGGAAAGCGTATGGCAAACGATCTGTGCAACCGCTCCAAACAGTAAAACACATTAAGTTTACCTCATACAGCTGCACCAGTTACCTGTGATCGGTTTATTTGAATTGCTGGGAATGACCAAGCTCATGAATGATTTGTGTGTTTGTTCAAACAGGATTTTAACTCCAAGGAGAGTATTGTCCACAGAGCTATGTGAAGTGTTATTATTGATACTTTGTGTAGCTACTTTTATTCTCAGAAATTGTTCGCAGGCTTTTGATTTCTGAAAATTGATTTATGCATAAGCATTCACTAAGCAGCTTTGACAAACAGTTTCTGGACTATGAGGTGTTAATGAATGGCGCCTTCTCACCACGAAACCTACATTATGCGTCATGTTTTGCTTCAGTCATATGGCATCGCTCCTGTCCCCGGACTGGTCAGTCAAAATGTAACTGCTGACTTGATGACTAAAGTATTATGTCCAATCTTGAATCATGGATGACATATTCAGAAAGGCTTCATTTGGGGAATACAAGGGATCTGAAAACAGATTCAGAAGCAGACTGCAGTCATTCATATACTCATGAATAACCTTATGAGACCTCAGAGGAGCAGAAAAGTAAATCCACATATTCACTTGTGCCTAACCTCATTTTGTTATTCCAAGGGCTCTAATCTAACCCAGAGGGAGAGCAGAATTTACATGAAACAGTCATTAGAAAAAATGCATAAACAGCCTTTGAAACACAGATGAACACACAGATCCATCTCCTTTCCAAAGCAAGCATCTGCCATGCTAGATTTGAGAGCTCTACAGTCAGCTGATGTCTCTTTCAGACTCAAAAAAATCTTGGAATATTTTCTAATCAGCTTCACTGTTTCTACAAAAAAGTGGGAAATTTACTGCAGCATAATCTGGTGTCTGTTGAGCTCCCTGTAGGATCCATGAGGTCTATTTTGAACCAGTTCAGGTAAAAGTGAATTCAAACGTAGGCTTCACATGGAGGCATGTGCTCCAACAACTAGGACTACTAGCTTCATTTGTAAAGGATGTGCTTTTCCTCCTTTACCTACCTTTTAAAGACTAGCTGCAGAAAGAAAGGACTCAGGCATGAGAAAACATTACTGTACTTTAAAAGACCGGCAGAAAGATAAAATTAGATGCAGGGAAGATTCCCCCCCCCCCCAAAAAAAAAAAAAAAAATTNCAATATTAGCTGGCAGTTCAGATAATATTTTCAGAGTTAAAATTTTGAGTCTGTTCCGAGGAAAGACACAACTCAGTATAATTGAGTAGGTTCTATCAAAACAAAGTGATACTGTCAGGGATATAGTTAGCATTCAGCAGACTGCAAATTATGTCTTTATCTAGATACCTGTGAGAAATGGCAGTACGTAGGAGCAGATCTTTAAAAATCAAAGTCCTACCAAGGGGAAGCAATTGACATGCACGATATGCAGTCATCTGTTGTGTCATTTCTAGAGCTTTCCTTTGTCTC
The DNA here is from genome assembly GCA_003993805.1 of Himantopus leucocephalus. Taxonomy (NCBI): domain Eukaryota; kingdom Metazoa; phylum Chordata; class Aves; order Charadriiformes; family Recurvirostridae; genus Himantopus; species Himantopus leucocephalus. Next base: position 2,634,638 of record RSEF01000031.1, read on the forward strand.
ATCAGAGGCAATTGAGAGTTAAATGCTAACTTTCTTATCAAATTGTGAAATATTAAAAAAAATCTCCACACGCATGGCAGCACTGTTGGGGCCAACCATCCCAAGGGTTGTGATGATAAGATTATGATAAGGATATCTAGAAAAGAAATATTCTAAACTAACGAGATTAAACAGGGTGAGATCATTCATTGATGAATTTATCCTGTGACCAAGAACAATGTAATGGGATTAATGATGAGGATTTTTGATGATTATAAGTTGTGGGCTGATGCCTGAGAGAAAGTTCAGTGGTCGCAGCAACTGCAGAGAGTCCCATGTGTAAAGAAAACATAATAATGCTTAATTGGCAAAACGTCTTGTTGTGAAGAGAAGCCTTTGCTATCATTTTATGTGAAAGCTATGCAGAATTTAATAGACAACTGTAATCTTCCTTTCATTATCATTTCTACTTTCTGACTGGTCCATCTAAATGCAATGGAAGGACTGTATCCATGAAAAAGCTTTCTATATGGTTAAAGCATCCTCCCAAGTAATCTTATTTTCTACTGGATGTGATATGTAGCACATTTAACAGGGAGGCAGATCTTTTTTTATGTGCTCCCTTTGGCCATGGGGATGGTCTTTCCCATGGGGTTTTCATATCGATGTGTCATGGGCTTTTCCCTCTCACTCTACGAGCTTATTTTAGAAACTGCAAGGCTTAGGTCTTACGAGAACTTTGGAAAGCCTCTTTACCCTAGCTTGGTGAGCCTAAGACACACTTGGTCTCTTGGGAACATTTCCAGGAGAAATTCCTTGGGGAACAACTAAAGGCTGCATGTTACAGAAACGTCCATTGTGATCAGGGCTATGCTGGTCTCAGGGTGACATTCATCTCACCTACACACGAGCTGATCACCCTAGGTCCTCTTTGTGTTAGTGAAGAGAAATAGCGTATTCTGTGGAAATTCTTTTCACCAACATCAGAAGATTAATTTAGGAGGATATGAATCATCTTTAAAAACATCTCTCTCATGACAAAGTGAAAACAGAGGGAGTAGTTTAAGAAGCCAACTATATTTATTCAGGTGATAATAAAGGACTGTTCTGTGTTATGACTTTAACTCTTTTTCCCCAATAGGCTAGGTAGACTTGATCAATGTGATTGCTATTGTTAGCAAAACTATAGAGGTTTTATTGGAGAAAAAAAACCCAACAACCAAAACCCACAAATCTTTAGATTTCTGATCAAAAATTCTTTTTTGGGTCTCTATGTGAAATGAGACATTCTCACAAAAGCTCCTTATTTCATAAGAAAGCCACTCTTTTTGCTTCAGAAAAAGAACAATTGAACAAAATTTTATTAAATTACCGTAACTTTGTAACCGTCTTACAAATATTGGCCAGCTGAACTCAGAAAGATCCTGTAATGCAGTTCTCCTATTTTATATATGGGGAAACACAGACACCAAAAGATGACATTGTGAGCAGTGTGAAATAATTGGTAATAATTATTTAAAAGTTCTTCTACAGCAGCTCGTCAGTTAGAAGGCCATCAACATAAGAAATATAACTAAGCGCTCTCCAAAAGCAGTACGAGAGATTCGTAGAAGACAAGGATTTAATGGAATACATTGAACAAAAAGGCACAGTTACCAGTAGTAGCCAGAGAGTGCGTATAACTACATAGACAGTAAAAGGCAAAAAAAAAAAAAAAAAAAANAAAATCTTGGCAAGTATGTGCTTTGAAGTTTTCCACATAACTACACTTTCATAAAGAGAGGCCATGCACACACTCTATTGAACCCAAATGGCTTGTCTGAAACAACTCATATACAGAGACCTTTCAGGGAGTGTGTTTGACTGTTTTCAAGATTATATTTACGTTTATGTTCCTTACATGTGCTTAAAACTCCACATCTTTTTTATTGGCTTTGCTTGATTTAGATCAAACACATTTCTTCAAATAATTAACATTTTTACAACTCAAAAATTCTGTATAGGTATTTGTTTTCAGCTGAAGTCCAGCCTAATCATATCTAAAATAATCTTAATAATAATCCTAAAGTATTTGCCAACTCTATCATCCATTAACTTTTTATGGTATGCAAACACTTCATGTTTTACTGACATATTCCAAAAACATGTACAGAGGGACTAACTAGGCATGGGGGCAAGGGAGTTATCCTTAATTTGTAATTTCCTGTTATTGTAAATTATACCTGCTCTGCATCTTTATAGCCTCCTTCCATCTTGAAATGTTACTATGTTACTTTTCTGTTTAACTTATGCACCTTGAATGTTGTAAAAACTATCGTAAAAGTCAATAAAAATGCAATAACATTGTGTCAATCAAGAGCAATGGAGCAATCTCTATTGAGCAAACAATTGGAAAGCTACGGTTAAAATGCAATTGCACCATGTTGCAATTGATTAAAGATATGAATCAGAAAATTAAAAGTTTTTTTTTTTTTCTAGTTTTAGTTATTACCAGTTGCTTAATTTATAGAGCAGTTTCTTTGATCCTATCTAGAGTCCTGTAAAGAGGTTACCGGTACAAGCAGTGATACTGTCATGTGTTGCTGCCATTAATATGGATTACCCATGATCATCCTAAGTGCACAATCACTCAGCAAATGTTGCCACAATAGAAGTCCGCTTCTATTCTGTTTATGTCCATACTCAAGTTGGAGCTTCCTTTTTTTATCAGGAACAAGAAAACCATTGTACTACAACTCCATCCAGCTCGGTACCCCACACCTGACAGTGCCCTGCAGCCAAGCCCCAGGGAAGACTATAACAACAGGGGGAGCATAAAGTCTTCCCTCCCCAGTACGATCTTAGTGCTGTGGCTTGGAGACCACTTGACCCAGCGCTGCGCATCTTTGTCTCTAACAGTCTTTGCTGGACTTTTCTCCCCTGCACTTTCTTAATCACTTCTTGAACGCAGTCTAGATTAGATGTCATCTTTCAAGTAAATAACCTGGGGGGGGCTGTGCTGATTTCAGCCTTTACTGTAACTTCACATTTGAAGATATATTTTCTTACAGGGCCACCAGAATGGATCAAAAGTTGAGCAGAGATAAAGCTATTGCCTCAGCGGTGCGGATATCTGAGAAAAGAGATCAGGAAATTTCAAGGCCAGTCGTGGGTATTTTTTTTTCTGCTCTATCCAATTTTACTATGTACCTGGGAGTAAAACAGCTTCTTCAAGAATCCAGACATCCTTTTGGTAAATATGGCAATTTGATTCTAAGCTCATTTTACACACAGCAGATAAATAAGCAATCATAAACTATGTCATCATGAATAAAAGCCTTATTGAGCTCAGGCAATGAAAACCAATCAATAGAGGACACTCATCCCCAGTGAAAGCAACAGCTAATGCTCTGCGGTTCCTGGTGGATACGCTGCCATTGTATTTTAAAACCACAAGGAATTCCCTGTGTCATCAGCAATGACCACTTTATTGCTGGCGAATTAGGAAACGAGCGGGGCTAAAGGTGCATTTTAATTCCACAGACTCATTCATTTGGCCCATCTTCCAATGCAGGAGATCACCTGGTTATTGCATGGGCTTGGATGGACGCAGAAAAAGAAAGACAGGATCTTCCTTGTGTTTCAACTTACACATGATACCAGACAGTGACTTTTTTCTGTTCGTTCAACTATAGTGAGGCAAATGAAGGTTGATTATTAGTGAAAAACAAAGGACCAAGCTGATGTGCCATTTTTCCAGAAGTGTTATACTTCCTAACATCTCCTAGATTGAATATATCCCTTTTTTAAAGAGCAAAATTCTCTATTTCAAAGTAGCTCTATTCATTTTTTATGAGACAAGCTTTTTGAAAATGAATGGTTTCAACTTGAAATGAATAATTTTTTTAATGTCCAGAAAACCTGTTTTATTCAACTTGGAAAACCATATGCCCTCCCCAGTATTTTTTATATCATGGAGTATTTTTAAAGAATCAGAAGTTTCAGCAAACTGAAAACTATCTATGCTAATTTTGCATTTCTACTATTTATCCCATGATGAATACTATGTTGACTACCATCAGATGCCTTAAATCAGACTCATTTAGTCTAAAAACTGATCAAGCTTCATTTAAACAATGCAATTTATTTTGAAAATAAAGGAGAGAAGAAAAACAATTTCAGATCATTCATTTCTCTCTTGCTTAATGAATTATTGATTTGTGCTTTCCTTTTGAATGATAGCTCTCTGATGTGATAAACATTGATTTGACTCTTTATACAAATATTGTATGTCATCAGCATGTTATGACAAAAGAATAATACGTACCAAGACAGACCTGAAGCGATGAAATAATACAACAAAAAATTATGAGGTGCCACAACTGTGTGCATGTGTGTGTGAGGGTGCATATGTAAAACAGCAAATGGAAATGAAAGTAATACATCCAGGGGAACGATAACAATGCAAAATTATATAAAGTTTACATTTGGGTTAACACTGAACAGGGAACCTTGGAAATGAAAAATAATTACTTTCTACCACTAGCAATTCTTCTAACTTGACATTTCTTACAACCACAAGTGCATAGCTGTCACAGGTTTAAAGGGAGAGCTCTCTTACACCCCACTCATGTTCAGAAGCTTTAGCTTCATGCACAGCTATTCACGCCAATGGGAACTACACAGTCAAAAGACAAAAGGAAAGTGCTGAGAGCAGTAAACACATAGATAATCCTGTCCACCAAACAATTTTGCATTTCCTTTATGCACCATTTATTTCAGACAAAAAAGCTGCTGAGAGATTTACGTCAAAGTGATTTCCACAGCTCAGCTGCTCAAGGCTCGGGAGGTGATTGAAGCGCTGAGCTACACTTTGCTGGGGACCTGTGCACTCCCCTATCCTGCCGTGCCTGGAGGTGGGAGATCTCTCGAGCTCTCCCTCAGACAAGTTCATTTCTAGCATCAGCTGGGTGGTTTTTTTGCAGCCTGGGTGAGGAGAAAGAGCCTGTGGTTACTGAGAGACAAAGGGACAATTGTCTGCCTTTTTCCCCTGGGACAGCAGCAGGATCCCAGGACTGGTTGTCCTTCCTGGGGGTTGTTGTCCAAGGTCGGTAGGCTGGGAAGGTGTTTCACCACCCTTCTCCTAAGCCCTCTGCAAAGAGGGGAGCACCCATCTTATGTCCATGGGGAAGAAAGCAGTGCTCAGGGCACACATGGGGCCAAAAAAGCCAGCTCTTTCATAACGCAAACCAAAGCATCTATATCCATTTCGAAAACACTCATGCTTGTCATGCAAAAATCCTCAAATGAGTACGGCTGCCCTGGGACAACAAGTGCTCATGCTATCGTATACATTCACAGCAAATTAAACTTGCAGCTAATGACCTATAAATATTACCCACCAGGGCTACGTTGAGATTTTGCCTAGATGGCTACAAAGGGTGAGGAATAAATATCACCATTCAGGGACTAACCAGATCTGAGCATGCAAGCTCAGACCAACAGATGCAAAGGCAAGCCAGGGAGACGTGGAAGCGGGGCTCGTTCTCTCTCTAACATCACAACTAGCATGTCCAATGTGGTTGAGAGGGTGTTGCCATTTATCCTGCTGGACGCCAACAACAGGATATGGTCCCTTAGAATAGGAAACAATCCAGCTTTCATGTGAGCATCACCACATAGGCAACATTGGCCAGCTTGCTAGAGAAGCCTGGCTCAGTGTTGCACCCGTAAGTAGAACCTAACATAAGGTTAATCACACTAGGCAAGGTGTACAAATAAAGATATTCAAATAAATTTGTATAGCAATCCATATCAAAACTTTTTTTTTCCATGCACATGCTTTTTTGCATGGCCTCGTTCTTTTAAAGTCTCTCCAGACCCAACAGACTCAACAGAATGAGATGCCCCTGAAAATTTTTCATGAGACTTTTTCCCAGGAGTAGGTGGCTAATTCAGAGCTGAAACCTTAGCTTCTTTTAGTCTCACCAGAATCAGGTATCATATTTCTATCACTCAATAAAAATGAGTTCTCCATTCCCAGGAAATATTTCTAGTATTAATTTAGAGAATGAATAACTTTTTTGTGGTTATCAGTAAAAAAACCCAAATAGTCCATTTGAAACCTATTAGCAAGTATGAGAAGGCTAAAGAAGGCATAATTCATGTAATTTTTTTTCCCTTTTCCACATATTTAATAGTGTTTTGGAACACGATACATAACATACACAGCTCTGATTGTCCAGAGGTAGGTCAACATCCTGCACCATTGGTCTTACATACCGAGTGGGAAAATGAAACTTGAGACTTCAGTTTACAAATAGCTGGGGAAAAAAATTAGATCACAGGGTTGAAAACTTGTAATCATTACAGCATTTGCATTATGACAAATTAAAAACTGGTATTCTAGGTTACGAACACTGCTATAAAGCTGGTATTCTACACTGTGTATTGCAAGCTCATTTAAAATGTACTCTTCCACGACATGATGAGAACACAAATTATAATTAGGAAAGTAACCCAAGC
>RSEF01000031.1:2641220-2655641 GCA_003993805.1 Himantopus leucocephalus
TGTCCGTAGTGTTCTGAGTCATGCAAATATGCACAAAGAGAAACCACAGCAGCTCCCATCTCTGCAGAGTTACCCACAGCATAGGCTGCTTCAGCTGCGACATACAGGTCTATACCTGGACTTCTGTTCCCATAATCCCATAGGCAAAAATCTACATTTATGAGCACAGATAAGGTCTGCTGACCCCACTCTGAACCCAGAGCCTACTGGCACAAGGAAATGTACCCAAGATTTGTAACCAACAAAGGGTTAGCTATAAAAGCAGTGATCTGAGAAAAAACTTGATGTAAAATTTCATTCTGAAACAAATGGACAAAAAAGAAAAAGAAGGCAAAAAGTACATCCTACCACTGAATTATAAATAAATGATCTTGAGAAACTTATACGCAGGCAAGACTCATATCTGACAACATTTGCATTTGAGGTTTTCTCTTCTGGAAAGTTTTGTGGCATTTAAAAGAAAAGCCAAATAGTCCTGTACAAATCATTTGGTATCTCTGTACTTTATCTAAAGAAACTGGAACAAATCCACTGATTGGAAAATTATACTTACTTTTTAAGTGTCTCTTCTTGTGGAAAGGGGACCTGTATGCTAGAGAGTGGTTACATTGCACTCAAAGGAAAGGATCATAATTTTCTGTTAAATCTTATTTGCTTTTTCTGTAAGAGTTGGTTTTCTGGAGGTAAGTGATACTACTTCTTTGTAAGGGCACCTATGACTTCCCAGTGCCTTATGGGATTTAGCAGATTTATCCTTATTTAGAAGAAGATAAAAAGGAAACCAAAAAACCTACTGAAGCAAGGAACTATGTCAACAGCTGCCCTGAAAAACACAAAACGTACTCTGCTATAAGGGAACAGTTTGGCAAAGAAATTCAGTTTGCCAAGTTTGAAGCTAGGTGTCTACCTAACATACAGGATTTTAAAAAGTGGGAGAGATGTGAGAGGCTTTATTTTCTCTAGGGGTGGCCTGCATCCATGCCTGTTGGTACAAGCAGCACTGGTCCAGACTTCAGCAACGCAGGCAGTTGTTAGAAGGGTGTATAAAAACATTACCAGGTTGCAGAAGAACACACAACAGCCCCTGTGGTGTACACAGAGTTTGGCTCTTCTCAGTTACCGTCCAAGATCTGGAGAATTTATCACCATTGCTGCAGGTGTTACCCAAAATATTTACCCTGAATACATCTTTGATCTTGAGCGTGACTGCGCAATCCAGACATTTGGTGCACCCCGGCATCAGCTTTTCCCTGGCTGTGGGCTGTTGTCCTGAACCCTTTGTGCTCCCGTCTCACCTGCCTCTGGCAGTGCAGAGCAACAGAAGGAAAGTCACTCTCTGAGCACAGTTTTTACCCCAGATATTTTCAATCCCCATTTTCAGTTCTTTTTTTGGCTGAACTAAACAAAACCAAAGGAACAGAGGTTGGAAGTGAGAACAGAAACATCGCTAGGAAAGAGTTGCCCTCCTGTTTTTTGTGGGACAAACATTTACTTGACGTTTAGGGGAACATATAAAGACATCAAAACACATTCAACCCGACACAGCCTTAGACCCAGATCCTTCATCTTGACTCTGCAAGAGCCCAAATTATCTACAGCAGCTCCTGTTGGTCACTGGGGCTCTGCCATGTTTAACTAATCAGTGCATTTTATTTCTATCTGCTACTCACAGGCTAGTTGGAGCATCTCACTTCAACGATGAAATGGTGTGGGGATTCAGAAGGCGGTTGGTGACAGGGACAAGAAATCCAAATCGGGAAAAAGCTCGAGGAAGAGTTGTTTGGACCTAAATGAAAGAGCAGATTGATTAGGGACAGTTGCTCATCTCATTTTAAGGCTGAGGTGTAAGTTTATTCATTTCAAATTAGTCCATATGCAAATATAAAAATGTTTATATTGCATCCCATGTGTCCACAAGCTTGGGAAAAGGGAATTATAGTTTCACATACAATGCGTGATCTGAGACAGGGTGAATACATGACTTCAATGTGTATTTAAATCCATCCCTGGTCAGAACCTTCCCTGGGAGCAATGTTTAACACAGGCTTCAGTACTGCACTTCTGTTCATTTGGAGGTGATTTAAAACCATGTCTGGACTAAGCACGTGTTTATGAATTGTTGTTCAGGGTATAGATATTTCCTGAATCGGGCTGTAGAAGAAACCAAAAGTTTCCGAAACCAAAAGTTTCCAAATCCAAAAGCAAAAATTAAAGTAATAACTTATTATTGAAAAGCACAGAAACACCTTTGCAGCAAAAGCTCCTCTTTTAAGCTGCATCACTGGGACATGTGTTGTGAATTTGTAGTGCCCATTTTGAAATCTTTTAGGCATATTATTTCTTCTATTCAAAATGTCAAAAAACATTTTTAAAAGTGAAGCACTTTTTGTAAAGAAAAAAACTGGGAAAGGAACGCAAACTCATTTTTACTGCTTGTCATAGTCTTGCAGGTTTTAGTTTTGATGAATAGAAAACAACACACAATCATCTAAAACAACACCAGCAGTGATGATTTAGAAGATTTGGGCAACTGAAAGTTTTATTTTTGATTACTGATTCCTGATTTTTCATTCCTCCTCTATATATTTTCAGAGAAATGCCTTCTGGAAAGTAGCTATATATTATAAGTTAATTTAATTTTAAAACTCTGGTTTGGTGACATTTACAGGATATTTAACACTTTCCAAAACTGTGATGGTATTTATATTCCTGGATATAGTTTTAGGAACCTAATTTCAAGTTTAAAAATACTGACTCATAAGCTTCTTGAGATGTGCGAGAAATGTCCTTTGGAACACACATAACATGACAAGAATAAAGGTGTTGGGCTAAAAACCTGGTCGGAGAAATACAAACCTATCAGGAAAGCTGTTAATCTGTGCTCATGTAAAACTGCACCGAGCAGCCTGCAATCTCCTTATGTCAGGTTTATAAGCAAAGGATGTCTTGGGCTGTACAGTGTCTTACTGAGGTGGAACTCAGTAAGTCGAGATTAGTAAGGCCTCAGTAAGTCCAACTTGAGGATGCACATGCTAGGATGTAGCTAACAGGAGGAGAAACTTGGTCACTAACATTTTATTATTGGACTAGGCAATAACAGTTTCTGAAAGTTGAATATTTCTATTTACTGGAGTTCCCCAGGTCCGAGAAGCAGGATATGTATTCCCCGTGAAAAGGATTTTCTGTGCTCGTCATACAGACCTGGATTCAGGTGATAACACAATATCTGGTTTTATCATGAACAAAAAACCATAAGAAAATAAGAAAAGATACTTTCAGTATTAATTATATTGGTTGCAAGAAAAAAAAGTGTTGAGTCAGCAGCCCTTACAGTTATGCTAGCAGAGGGCAAGGCAGAGTCAAAGCTGTTCTTTGCCAAAAGATATCTCATGATCTGAACTTTTTTTCAGGATTTTAGAAATTATTGGGTTAGTCAGTAGCTTTCTGAAAGCTTGAAAAATCGCCCCACAGATTTTTTTGGCGAATTTTCCATCACTCGGTTGGATTGAAGAAATTAGAAACGTTCTGCTTTCCTGGGGCTTTTCAGCACCTCCTCCTTCCCACCCTCCTACAGATTAAAAATGGTACGATATAGCAAGACCAGCCAGAAGAAAGAATGTGCAGAAGTGCATCTTAGAGCCTCAGGCTTTCAAACTCCAAAAGACAGGGATGAAAACTCCAGACATGCATGCAGCCATGCTGTTAGGTGTAGCCCCAAGATTATGGGTGATGTGCAGTTGAGACATCTTCACTTAAATTTGAAACTCACAGGTTGCTCCCCTCTGCCTCCTTCCTTGCTGCCTAACTCCTCCGGTTTTAATTAATGATGCCTCCATTGCAATATAAGACCTTGTTCAAGCAGTATGCAGGAGCACTTTGAAGGACCTCTTCAGACAAACGAGAACTGTGATTACTCTTTTCACTTTAAGACTTCTTTAAAAAATGTGTGGACATATAGAGAGGTCATTGCAGACTTCGGTGAAATCTGTACCTGCATTAGTGCTCTTCAGCAGCTGAAATGGGTTGAAGAAGACTACATATAGAAAAAGCTCAGATTAATTTCTGTCTTCAGAGTATACCCTTTCCTGTCTGACCTGTAGATGCAGTTCCTGCAGTGCTTTGTCCATGGCGACCATTCAGTAGTCCCAGTGATTTATCAATGGCCAAAATCCTACATCCAGATATAGGCGTTACCCTTTAATTGCAATACTCTTAATAATTTGCTATGCCCTTAATATTTTGTTTTAACTTTCGGTCAGCTCTGAATTGGTCAGGCAGTTGGACTAGATGATCGTTGTAGGTCCCGTCCAAATGAAATATCCTACCCTATCCTATCCTACCCTACCCTACCATAATTGCTAGCCCCAGACTCAGATCGGTACCTTATCAAAAGCTTCCCCTCACTGACGTATGGAAACAACTCTTCCTCTGGAGCTCCTTGCCTTCCAGGACAGCTCTGGGGATAGAGCTTTAAGAGCTAGATGTTATGAGGGTGGGGGTGAGGTACCCCAGCCTGATCTGATAGGTTTTCTTGACCTCCATCTGATATTTTTTCTGTATCTCCATCTCCTGTACCCACATATAGATCTTGCTACGTCATTTCTGTCCCCAGTTGCTATCGGTAGATTTCTCCTATTTACTGATTGCCTTATCTCTGTCACAGCCTCATTAGCTCAATACATCCTGCAAGTTTTCATCCTCCCCTAGTCCCATAAAGATTTCTCAAGACAGTATGTGCCAATACAGTGTCCAGGTGTGGCTGAAATGGCCCAGAGATATAGGAAAATATTAGTTCTCTGGTCTGCAACACAATGTTATATCAAGCTGCACTACTCAAAAGAAATTCCCTTTTGCTTTATGGCATGGCAACCTTTGATTGCTTAAAGCTAAGCCATTTTTCTTAAAGAAAAGGCGAGAAGCATATCTGTAAATTGTTTTATTCTGTTTGTTTGATAGTAACCATTGTAAATCAGACACTGCAGCAGATGAAGGCTTTTAGCTTAAGCTGGAAACCAAAGCATCGTGACTGCAGCTGTAGCCGCCACCTTTCCTGTGCGGGGAGGGGATGCAGGGGAACCTATAACACCATTCATCACTGGATTATCACAGATCAATGCAAACGGAGTGACCAAATACTTCCTTTCTAGTCTCTTTTGCTTCCTGTTTGCCTTTTTAAATTTATTTATTTTATTTTATTTTAGATTGGTGTTTGGGTGCAAAAGCCAAAGGAACAAAACATCCTTACTTAAATGTAAAAGGGGAGAGAGAAGAGTGAAAAGAAAGAGGGGGAAATAGTTCTAGGGCTGGTTTGTATAGCACTGGTTTCCAGCGTTTTGCAAATCTACTAGTGTCCCTTTAAGAATATTCTTATCTTGGTTTATAAAAGCTAGTGGCATTAAAAATACAGTAATTAACATGTTCATAATGTAAATGCTAATCATTTAACATGTCAAGCATCTTCATCCCCTACTGAATCAATATGAATTATTAAAACAGACTCTTTAAGACCTTTGAAATCAACTCTCAAAGCATGCACTAAACAACCGCACCGTTGGCATACGGGAGCACCAAGTTACGAATTCATGTGTTAGACTGTCTGACACACTCGTTCTCTTTGATGGGGAAAAAAAAAGTCAAAAAACCTCCCCTCAAAATCTTATATTCAGAACTGCATAATCTCTATGCATAAGTGAAGCAATTTTTTTTCTTCTCAGAGATTTTCTAATTTTTTTGAATGTAAACCTTATAGAGAGGAAAAAAAAGAAATACTAAAAATAATCTATTCAGGTTACAGAATAAGTTTTTTGATAACACAGTTGTGTGACAATCCTAAACACTCTTGAAGCAATAAGGATACAAAGATAATAAAAAATAAATCTAATAAAGTAAAAGTTAAAGTTCCTAGTTTTAAAACAGTTTCTGTCAGGATTGTTATTGGTCATGAAGAAAGTTACATATGTATTTGGAAATTGTTTTTAACTACTATAAATAAAGAGTAACTCTTAAAATCAAGGTTATTTCCACGTTTACTGCAGAAAGAGCAAGAAAATCATTTATTTTCAAACATCTGCAAAATAGACATGGAATTATTAGATGGATGCATCTTACCTCACAGCCGGCACACAATGCTTTGAGGAAGAGTCATGAGGTCGCTTTTGTGTATATATATGTACAAAAAGACAGCCTAACATCTGTATCAGATGGCTGTTTCCTGGTCAGCCCATATCAGATATGATTTTTATTTTTTTTTTTTTCACAGGTACAAATAAATGAAGTTTTGCAATCGGGTACAAAACCCATCACACAAATGCTGGGTCTCAAATACTTTCCTATCAAATTGCACAACACTCATGTTAACATCTTGTTCTAGTTGAACAATCAGATAATGGACTGGATGTTAATAGGCCAAAGGTTCTTCTTGCTTTGGGAAAATCTTCTATGCCCATGAAGATAATTGATAAGCATTTTTCGCGATGCTATGGTACATCAATACAGCTAGATCAGCTTTTCAGTGGGAGTCGAAGAGCACAGCCCCCCTGCATTGCATGCAGCTGGATTAACTCACAGTGGCTGGGAATTTAGCCCTCATTTTCTATATCTTGATCCACCTGATCTCAAATATAAGTTGAAGTTCTACCTGGGCAATCCTAAATCCCTTCTTTATTGCGAGAAAGGAGGAAACTCATTTCAGAGAGGTTAAAATTTTACAAAGTTTGTGTACTTGAGAATAATTTATGAGGGGTTATATGTCTGATAGAAGATAAGAGCTTATGTACCTGGCTTTCCAGGTATGAAGAATAGGTCTTAACCTCCCACCACCACCGTCCAAAAAAAAAAAAACCCCAACCTAGGAAAAAGTTCAGCACATTGCCTCAGATCCTTTGAGATTAGCACAAATTATAGTCAAAGGGCAAAGAGAAGATGGAGAATTCCAGATCCTGGGCAAAATAAGTTATCTGCAATTAGAGATGTTTTTCATGCCTGTTGAAAGGAGAAAAAGCTACTTAATATTTGAGGGACATGTTGTGCTGCCAGTCCCTTGTGACTACATAATAAAAACTTATTTTTACAACAAGGTAAGAAATAAGGATGAGAGATGTGAACATGGTCTACTGTTTTCTAACTCACCTAATGAGAAACATTACCTCCAAACCACTCTCAATAAGCTCTTAAACCATTCTGGCTAAGTTTTTCTTATTTCTGAGAACTCAGAAGTATCATTACACCAAGACCTTCTCTGAATTCCTATTTGAATTTCCCAAACTGTTTGTTAAGGCTACAGAGCCACCAGATTGATGCGGGAGCTTGGTACTGATGCCTGCCTCTGGAGATAAACACAGTCAGACTTCGAAGTTCTGTGAAAGGTGAGGGACCTGAAACAAAAATCTTGTTAGATTTCCCTAGGTTATGTTCTCATGACCTGAACGTGGTATAACCTTTCCTTCCTTTTTCTGTGTTTTTTTTTTTTTCTTTTGATAACTTATACCCTTGCAACAAATGTTCCAAAAGTCAGAGATCCAGAGTCAAAAGTTTTACATAAAAGGAAACAGAATTACAATGCAATTAGCTTTTACAGGATATTATTTGTATTGCTCTTTCACAACACAAAGCACATACAGAGCAAGCATTAGGCTACAAATTTGCCAAAGTAGTTACGGAAATTACATAAAGGCAAGAAAACAAACACCAGCAGGAAATATTGGGGACAAATATGAACCTCCTTGGCCGTGCGCAGTACCAAGAAATAAAACCAAACTAGGTTTGAACTTTTTTCAGTGATGGGATAGGACAGCTGTCCAGGAGAGTTGAGGTGAGGCTGAAGCCTCTTCTCTGAAGAAGAAAGACAAAGGGGGGAGATGTTACAGCTGAAGGGGATGCTCTTTGGAGGCAATGGCTGTTTGTCACTGTGTAAGTATAACCAAATACAGTGATCCTTAAACCACACCAGGCGTGTATTTATGTAATAGAAATAACAGCCATTAGTGAAAGGGAGAGTGCAGAAATCCCTCAGTGCAGGTAAAACACAGAGGCCGGAAACAAGAATCTTCTATAACGCATTACAAATCCTCACAAAATAGGAGACCCTAGAGCCTGTCAGTGTAAAACTGACCAATAGTTAAGTGGTGTATGTGAGACTAAATAAGACAGGGTGGTTCAATGGATTCACTTGCTCTTTCTAAGACTCCCGATACTGTGAGTTGTTGTTCAGCGTTGAGCCTCCCAGGAACTTACATCACACTAATGTTGTCTTGTGTGAGATGGTTTGCTACGATTTAATTTTGCAGAGATGTAAATGGACACAGCGGTATCAGAATGTGGTAAAAGGATTATCATCTGGAAAAGCTTACACTAATGGCATGAAAAGTGAGCAGGATAGAAAGCAAGGAGATACAATAGAGTTGTGATGAGATTACTTGATCATGCATAACTCCAAACTGTTTGTCTTTAATATAAGGAATTATTCTTTAGGGAGAGAAGCACTGAGCAACAGAACATATTGTTCATTTAATGTCCATAATTTCTTCCGCCAATATTTGCTTTTAAAAGTTATGTATTTCTATTCTATAACAATGGTAATTTGCTCATTACCACATGAAGGAATTGTTGATGAAGCACAGCCCTTAAGTATGCATGTTTATAATTTAAGAAAATAGAGTATCAAGGCAAGGTATTAATATACAAGCCAGTTTGGTAATGTCCAAATTTAGATTCTGTACTATGCAAAGAAGGAATCAGGAAAAAAATCTAGAATTTGCCTTATGATGGTCAGCTTTGAGTATCTGCTCACTTAGAAGAGGTATGGTCAGCAGTTTGTCATTTCTGCAGGGGAGATACTGTGAGTGACATTTATATTAGGGATGCAGACATAATGAACTATACGGCATCTGCAGTGACAAACTATCTGCTGAGGAGAAAAATCACGTGGTTGTCATGCATATCTGATCCTCTAATTACACATACACACACAAACACCGTTAAAAGAAGGGGCTTCTCCAGCAGAGAATGTTTCCAGCAGGATTAGACTTGCAAACCTCTGCCGATCTGTCCATTTTAGGGTATGAAGGCAAATCTTAATGATTCTTAGAGATGGGAAATTAAAAAGAGTGACAGAGAAAGGAAGTGAAGTCACGCAGCAGATTGGTTAGAAGACCAGTAAAAAGCTAAGGCCAACATCCTTTGAAGCTGGCCACTAGACCTGAAGTCACAATTAGCGCACTGGAATAACCCAGAATTTTTCAAATTTCACTTTCAGCTAGCTTATTTCTAGCTATGGCAAAACATTTGACCTCATCGGCCTTGGAATCTATTGCCAGCCAAAGGGGACCCGTCACCTCTGAAAATCAGCCTGACTTTATTCTCTTCTTCTCTTCAAGATTCTGTGCACAAATTTGACTTACATCAGATATGACTGACTTCGCAAGGCAGACTCGCAGAAAACTTGATTTCAAGCTAATTCAAGACCTCTTCTGATTCTTCTGTTAACAGTCAATGAAGAATCAAAGCTATCATCCTGGCTATTGGATGCAAAACAGATATTCATCACATAATTCACATCAATGAAGGTGCTAGGTCATTAACGTTGGGATGGAAAGACATAGCAAGAAGCATATATTGCAGCAGAGCTCTGTGTGCTGGAGGTCCACCTTTCCTGGAAAAGGTCTCATCAAGCACCATCAACCCCTTGAGCAGTGATGGTCCGTCTTCCAGCATGTGACACGAAATATCAGACTCATTCCTGGATCTGGTGCTGTCTAGGCTATGGAAAAAGATGTACACAAGATCTTTCTATCATCCCTCCTGACTGATGAAAGGCAACATACCCGTGCCATTTTTGAAAAATGCTGCATGCCGCTGTTATAAAGGTTGGGACTGAAGGACTGCCAGACCAATGACTGTGTTTACATGTTTTGAAAAGAGAGGGGAAGAAATAATCTGCTGGAGTAGAAAGAGAGGGACTCATTCTTCCTTGAACCCGTGCTTGGGTGGGATTCCTTAGGTCCCTTCCTAGACATTAGTGATTTAGATCCTGTCTATGTGAAAAGAGGGCTTAAATCTTTCTTGAGCTCCTTGACCCATTCCAGCCCGTCACAGCAACTCCATGTATCCACATTGTCACCAGTGACAGTTCAATCCTCAGTTTCTGTAGGAGGACAGGTCTGTAGAGCTCACGTGGCTCCTCTCAAGTCCAGTCTCACAAGAAGTCAAAGGTGCCAATCCATGACAAGTTGCAAAATGTACTCCAGAGAGCAGAAGGGCTTGGGGAGAGTCTTCAGTACAGTTTTGCAATCCTTTAGGACTTTTGCACATGTGGTCTGAATACTCTGAACTACTGGGCTGTCATGACCTTAATCTTGTCCAAATCCAGTACAGCCACGTCTATAGCTGCAGCTGTAAAAATTGCGCTGGATGGAGTAGGGGAAACCAAGTGAGAGGAGTCACACTGCTTCAGGTTAGATACCTGGTCGTGGTACCTCCATACGTCGCAGCCAGTTGATGCCAGGGAAAACAAACAAAACACACAGATCTGTTTCTTTCATGTCCATTTTTCTTGGCTGAATGCAATGACACTGAGAGACCTTGGGGACAAGGTTGCAGGAAGCAGAGGATATCACAGGTTTTTCAATTTTATAGACTACTAGCAGGCAGAGTGGCAGCTGAAAACTGGAAGAAATGCACCATGCTGACACTCAATATGCCTCCTGTGAGCTGCATTCCTTTATTCTGTATAAAACAAAGCAAAAAAAGGTTCATTGTGGGATCAGTTGGCAGGGCAAGGAGACATTAAATACCTTCTCTTGCTTCCCAGCAACACCAGTTCTATGACAAGAGATCATCTTGAAATCACTGCCCCTGCAAGGAAATTATTTCCTGCATCCCCCAGTGCTCATGTTTTTTTTTTTTTTTTTTNTTTTTTCCGTGGAAATGTTGTTATTTGAAGGAAAGGAGCCTGTTTTAAATGGTTTGCTCTGCTTTTACTGTGACAGAGTTTTATCTACCTGTCTTACTATTTTTCATGCAAGTTTTCTGGCTGGCCTGTGTCTAAATTCACAGAGCTTAGCATAAACCTCACAGCTAGAATGTAGGAGTACAAAGTTATTGGATCTCTGACTTTAACCAGCTTCACAGTACCCCTCCTCACCTTGCAATTCCACTTCCATAACCAAAATCCTTCACTGAAATATGAGCCCTAAAGACAAGGAGCCTCACACTGTAACAGAAAAACAGTATGTTTTTCTGGGAGCCACTTGTGAGTGAGCATTTCACTTTTTCACTTCTCGGTGATTTTTCAGTTGAAAATATTAGGTAAAATAGTAACAATATATCCAGGCTGTGAGAATGTCTCCCACAAATAATTTCCAAATTTTTTTAATTTTCCAGAAAGAAACTATTATTTTTTCAAAATTTATTTTATTTAAAAAAATTATTTTCCATGTGACGTATCAATACAAATATTATCTCCATATGATACATTGGTACAAATTAAATGTGTATAGCAGTTAAAAAAGGCTTTCATAAAAGATGGTGATGAGCTATATTCCATCAGCTGTACACAATTTTCTGGAAAAGCTTTATTTTATTTTGGTGTTTAAATAAATGTCTCCTTTTCCTTTACTTCTCATTTAGCCTCCTGTAGTACCAATATAACACGCGTCGAGGGATAGATGATTCCAAGGAACAAAATCTGACTTCACTTGCCCTAAAACAAACAGCTTGCTGGCTCTTTTTAACCAAAGACTTCTTGAGACTTAAATCTCTCAGTCCACAGTTTGCTGAATCCAGCTGGTATCTATCTCAGCTGCATGGCCGGCAGTCTGGCACCAGCAAAGTTTTATTTTCTGCTCAGCCTCCAGCAAAATTCTTCTTGACTATTTTACCAGTTTTCACTTCGGGGACTGCCGTATTATTTTTGACTCTAAGGGAGAATGGAGAGTTTATTGCAGAGACCCCTAGGGGAGCTGCGTTTGTCACCTTGCTGTATCGCAGGTACTTGTTTTGTGGTTACTGCTATGAGGGCTACCTTCCCTCAACCCAAATCTTCTGTCTGTAAAACAGGAGACATGCAGCTATCATCATTACGCTGGAGAAGAGCTATCAATTAGAGCAAGAGACGGCAGTCATGAAATCCATACAAGCACCTCATGGAAAGTTACAACAAACACGTTTCTTTCTATTTGCCATTCTGTTTCCGCACCTACTAACTACAGAGGCTCGCGAGAAAAGCAGGAATCCAGCTGTCTTCTCACTTTAAATGAGATCATTCAGTTCAGTAGGCAAAGGAAATAAACAGCTGAGAGAGCACTGAAGTGGAGGCTATGTTTCCTTTGGAGCTGCTGTTTATAACATGTAAGCTGCAGAAGATGTTTATTTACTCCCTTTAGAATAGCTCCTGCACTCAGAGCGATTTTTGTTGTGTTGATATTACGGTCTTCAGGGAACAGTAGGGAGTATCCTTTTTTTCACACAAACCTTCGAGAAGCCACTTGAGATTCAGGCCTTCTATAACAGAGCTCCTCACTGCCTCTTGGGAGCAGGAGGACCTGTACCCCCACTACCCTCTTCCTGATGTCTGCAATTCTGATGAATTAAGAATATTTTTTTTTATTATTAAATAGTAAGCATATGGCCTCCTTGGGGTAGGAGGAGTAGACAATAGATAAAAGGCTTTAGCACCAATAGTGTAACATGCAACAGTTCACACACAACCATCACTATGTTGCATCCTCCTCTCCACCTCCCTCAAGATTTTTTTGACCTAAGTGCATATGGCTATTCAGTCACAAACATCTCTGCAGGTGCTTTCTGCTGTACTCTGTACCTCTGTGGAGGGTGCACGAGGGCATACCAGAAGCACTGTTGTGTGATCTTTCATGAAACTTACTTGTTGCAAATTAAACCAATAAAAATATAGGGTAAAAAAAGAATCTTTCACAAGTACGAGTGATTGTGGCAACTACTTGGCAGATCTGTGGAAAGAGATGGACTAGATCATCTTGGAAAGTCTTGTGTCATCTTTCTTCCTTTAAGTAACACATTGCTCTGTATCTAGGCTTAATTTCCCTGAAGACAATACCATGAGAGCATCAGGGCACTTCCTAATTTGAGTATCAAATTTCAGGTATAAGGAGATATTTTACCAGCTGATATTGGCAACCTTGCTAGCAAGAGTTTACAGGACTTTGAATGAATGGCTTGACTTACTACAAATACTTCCTCTTGTAACATAAGAATCTTTTGGTCTAGACAGAGAAGTGGCAAAGGATATATTGTGCTAGCAAAGAGAGGGCAAGCTCCTAAACAAAGGTTTCCTACTGCCTGTCTGGCATTCACGGGTCTGGTTAATTTGTCAGGCGTTAGAGAAGAAGATTGCTGAGAAGATTCCCCCATGTATTGCTAAAAGTGAATGCCCTCCTCAGAGTTGTAGCCTGAATGGGAGGCAGACAGACTGCAAAACTTAGTCCTGATTTCGCTGTCCATTGCCTGCTGAATCCTAACTTAGGGAGAACAGTTCCATTAAAAAAAAAAAAAAGGAAAGAGAGGAAGAGTCTTGCCTTGCCCTATAGGTATAACTATGGTGCAAATGGGTATCAGGGATGTGCCTCAGGGCACACCAAATGCACTTTGTCATTAATTCCCTGCCTGTTTCTGGAGGTCCCCAGCTTTTCTTTGAGTAGGTGAGACAAAGGACTAGTTTGAGATGATGGACTGACTTGGCATGAGGTGGTTGACTGAACTCTTACCCGTCACAACAAAGTATTTGACTAATTGATGCAGCATCTCTCCAAGTGGGGATCTTAGATGGTCCTGGAGATACGCCAGCTTAAGTGGCCCTTGCTGTGCCCAGACCAATTCACAGACAGTATTTGTATGCAGTTTTACATAAATAAGCCACCTGTAAATTTCTGATAGAAACCATTCCTACAGATACAGAAATTGTCATATAGTTCAGTCTTTTGCACATAGTTTGGAGACATAGTGTACATAGTTTAAGCAAGTCAGCAGCAATGGATCTGGTGCGGTCATGTAGGACCGTGGGCTGGGTGGGTATAATGACTGAGCAGAGCAGCAGTTTGGTGACCAAACTGCTCATCAGGGTCTTCATTCCTGTGACTATTAGAGTCACTTTCCTTTTTCTGTTAGAAAGCAGCATGCCACCAAACTCCTTTGTCCTATTATCTCCTCAGATCACCTCATTCAATGTGGCTTTTTCTTATAGACTGTAGATCCTATTTTCTGTATAGTGCTTTAGAAAGCGGGAAAGAAGTGTGAAGACCCATTGGCCAATTATCCTGCTAAGCCTGTGAGCCAAGCCGTTAAGACTAAAGTTATTTGCAAAGTACTATGGGAGTATACATGAGTTTCCTGAAGCATCCTGTAGCTTTGTCGTGGTTTAGGCCAAATCGGCCACTGGGGACATGGGGG
>RSEF01000031.1:2679162-2690293 GCA_003993805.1 Himantopus leucocephalus
CTGCCTGGCACAGATGACTTTGTTTCCCACATTATCAGTTTTGGGTGAGGCCAGCCAGTCTTGGTAAAAGATACAGGCAGAAGAGAAGGACCTGTAATAAGAGGCTAATTTCTAACCATGGAGATTTACTAGAAGAAAGGAAAATCCTCCACAGACTGGCTCTTTTCTACCTTGCCGGACTACCTCCTCCCGTTCAATACCAACCTAAGAGAGTTCGTTTAAATAATAACCAAGAGCTACTCTTTCCTGCGCTGGAGCGTTTGGGCGATGGGTTTGGTTTGTGCTTTGCAGCAGGTCACCACAGATGATCACAAGCTCTTCAGTCTGTAAACCCCAGACCCAGATTCCCTGAGGATCGTCTCAGCAGCAAATGCTCAGCTTGATGCCCTCTCATAAATAACATCAAGGTTAACTGAAGCCACATGTGTGGACACCGAAACAGAAACCAACCACTGAAATAAAGACCAAATTCCTGATCAATAGTAAATATTTTTATATATATATATATCTCCTTTGATAGGGATCTGGACCAGCTGTGACCAAGTCTGTACAGAAAGACATTAACACCTTTCCACCTCTCAGGAAACACAGTAAACACACCGTGGAAAGGCACAAGGTAAGAACCACTTGGTTGGAAACTATCTGATTGCAAAGCAACCTCTGTATATCCGTTTTCTAGACAAAACCCCAATATATCTCTTGGAGAAAGTATCTCTGATAAAAGCGTCAACACCTCATCAGCAAAAGGAATGTACTGACTTGGTCCTAGTATATGATTAGAAGCAATAAGGTATAGGAGGAAGGCTGCAGCAACAAATATATACAACACAGAAACAGGTGATGTATTTAAGAACAACAGGAAAAAACCCATGTAGAAATATGCATAACGCATGCTAGTCTTGACTCATAACACACAAGGGCCTTGAGATCTATGGAGGGAAAGCGCTACAGCAGAACAAAGTCTCATTTTATTACCACAATTATTGATCCAATGAGTGCTTTTTTTAAAACAGCACATGGCCAATTTCCTCATCTTTTGCTAGTAACCAAATCTCCCTCCTCCCCCTTACCCTTACTGTTTTACTGTTATTGGCTTTAAATTAAGTCACCAAAATGATGGCATTTTTTTGCAGCCTAACTGGTTAAATGCTGAAGCATAAAACGAACGGTGTCAAATCATATCCTCAAAGCTGATTAAAAGTAATCCTGCAGATGCTAAATATGGATTACCACAGCAATTACTGAAAATTCATAACCTTGCTAAAAAAGGCATTCTAATGGAGTTCTGCAGCACGCCATAGTTATGGGCTGTTTGCCTTTTTAAAACAATTTACAGTATAATGTGTGGAAATGTGGTCTTATACAAGCTCCATCCAGCTCTGAATACAAAATTGTTTGTGGCTGTTGAGAGCTCCCTCCTGGTATCTGATACCACCACAAACAGTGTTTTGGCTATCTCTGTCTGCTATTGGACCTACTCTGACTCACATTATGTTCTCATTAAATCACTTTTACAGTTTAAAAAGGTTTTAAATCCATTCCTTTCCTAATTTAAGGCCATTTCATCCTATACGGCACTCTAGGGCTAAGGCACTTATTGCATTAAGGTCTGTATTTTCAAGCCTGTCTACTACACAGACTTTATGTAGCACTGTTACACCCTATCA
This sequence comes from Himantopus leucocephalus, assembly GCA_003993805.1. NCBI lineage: Eukaryota > Metazoa > Chordata > Aves > Charadriiformes > Recurvirostridae > Himantopus > Himantopus leucocephalus. Next base: position 2,680,830 of record RSEF01000031.1, read on the forward strand.
CCGGTGATAATCTAATGAGCAGGAATCTCACAGTTTTAACCCACAGCCTCTAAATAACGTATGTGAACACATTAATTATGAAAAGCTTTCTATATTCCCTCTTTAATATAGATTTAGCATTGTTTTCAGTGACAGTTAAATCTGTGCTGAGCTTCAGCAAATTCTTATACTGGCAACTCTGCTACAACTGTCATTCTCACCAATCATCGGTGGTTGAAGTTGTCCTTTCCATGGCTGAGCTCAGATGGAAAGAGAACATAGTCTCCAGCTTCAGAAACATAGGAAAACCAGAAGGGGAATGGATAAGTGCTCCTCTGTATTTTTCTGACCTTTCTGGCAATGCAACTCTGTTGACAACAGCAGAGAACTATGTATCTAACTACAGTAGACTGTTGCTGTCTTCCTGAAGCTAATTTTTTTCTAGACTGAAGATTTACAATTTTTTTTTCCTGATAATAATAATAATAATAAAATAGGTTGGAATTAACTATATTTTGTTTAAGTGGATAAAGTTCTTAAAGATTTTCTTCAACACATGAGGAGATGTTATAGCTGTAGACTTTTTTCTTATCATCTCCACTTAACCTGGAGAAACACTAAAAATGAATAAGAATAATCCATGCATGAAGAAAACAGTGCTGCAGTTCACCTTACAGCATTCCTAGGTAAAAGTATTAGAGGATGGAAGCACAGAGATTAAATAATTTCATCTAAAATTTGGTTAAGGTTAACACATTCTAACCTTCCTCCTCCTAGTGACTTGAAGGCAAATGAGATACATTTGCAAGTTTTGAAATCAGATGCCTCGACTACTTTTCCATTCCTTGATAAGGGAAATGTTACTCTACATATGGGGGAAACTGATTACGAAGGTACAAATACCTTGCCCTTATCTAGCATCAGTCCATGGATGTCATATTGAAACGTGACCCCCCCCACATGAGTATGATAATATCAAAGCAAACAAGAAAGAAATATGTTTCAGCTGATAAAACCATCCTTTCTGTAACAACAAATGGATTTCATGAATCATATACTTAAAAAAAAAAAAAAGAAAAAAGAGAGAGCTAGCCCAAGGTATTTCTTTTCACACTTTCTGCACTCTCCTACCACCCACTGGTTGCAATTACATGCTTCCAGTGGATCAGATGGGTGGTGGTCCCAGTCCCACCAGCAACTAGATGACAAATAAGCTCTTTGCTCTCTTCCACCAGCTCAGATTTCCAAGATTAGTCACTAATGAGAACTTGTAATACAGGTTCTAGAGAGGGGAGACCCAAAATCGCCCTTCTTAAGCAAGATCTGTGCTTCTCTCTATGCTCTTCCAAAGGCACTAATCAATTTGAGACCTGAGGACTTATTGTCGCCTCCTACTATTTCAGTCTGTGTTCAGTCTCCACTAAACAGAAGATGCAAAGCTACTGAAGTTAAAAAGTTAACTTAGATTTTTTTCCAGCCTGCTGATGTATTGCCTCAAAAGAGTTATCTTTTGTGCATGTGCCTGTTGAGGGAAAAGCTTTTAATTGTATCTGAAAAAGATTACCCCCATCTATACAGAAGGGCTCTTGACATTTTTTGAAGACTAGGCATCTTCTGTTGCGCTAGCAATGGAGCGTGTATGACAGAAACAGAGCGTGTTGCCTTTCCTAGTTGGTAAAATGACCCATGCTGCTAATGGCAAAGCCCACAAAGCTTTCTGTTTAGCAGGATCCTACACAAATACAGATCAATAGCTTCAATTTGATTCTCACTAGTCCATCTGTAAAAACAGTATCATTCATATGTCTGCTGTCAACACGATCGCTCTCTCTCATCCAAACAATTTGTTGTTTGTTCCTATTTGTTCAAAAAAAAAACCTTCTGAAGGCTACTCCTTTTAAAACTACTCTGTGCTTCATAATACTTTTGCCCTATCTTCTATGCATTAGAGACCACTCATCACATAGAAATGCAATTATTCTTTCTTCTCTTTTACAAAGAAAACATGAAGTGACTTTGAATGTCACTAACAGTGACTTCAAATTAAATACTAGATATATTTTAATATAGAATACAGGTACTTCTTCTGGATGGTAAAAGCAGTCTTTACTGTGCTGGAGATAATGCTGGAACAGTGTAAGACGTTTAAGGAGAGAAGAACATAGAAAGAACGATGGGAGTTTTGATTTGCAGGGAAACATTACATGAATTACTTAAGCCCAAGTAAATGATGACTAAAAGTACAGATGATAACAATCTGCAGGTGTTTGATGGAGCAAACATAGAGGAAGAGGTTTTCTTAGGGTCATCCAAAGGGTAAAAGTAGCAGCAATGCTAGATGGACAAGATAAATTAATAGTTTTTTTCCACCTCTAATGACTATGATTCTATTATATTAAAACAGAGGAAAAGCTACAGAGAGATACTGAACCCATTTCTAATCCAGACCTTCACTGACAGATTAAATAGTACAGTAGATTGTAATTTCTTCTTTTGTAGTCAAATGTTAATTAGATTCCTCGCAGCTGTCTGTATATCCTCTGAGTTGGCTGATGAGCACATTAACAATGTGAGCTGATTCAAGAGTAGAATGAAACTTCCTTATAAAGGATAATGACACATTTGAAGCACAGACTGGGGTCCCACCGAAATACAAAACCCACCAGTACACAGTGGCTCTGTTGCATTTTTTAGACCACACGCACATGGCTTTGCTGCACTGGCAGGCTCCAAATAATCTATGAATCCCAGCTCCTCCACCAACACAGTTATCAAGCATTATCAAGCATTAAAAAAAAAAAAAAANACAGAGAAACTGGAAGCTAATAGATAATTTTTCTCATATTTTCCAACTAGTCATAGGAAGTAGTCAAGTCATTTGACACTTCTAAGCCTTTCTCACACATCTGTAAAAGGAGGGAATACTACTTCTCTTGTTAGTTTACTGTTGGTAAAACCTCAGAGTGTCCTTGGCCGAATATTACTCAGGTGCAGAAAATTATGCCACTTAATCAGTGTCAGTTCCATTCATTCTTAGGCATTTCATCATTTTTCTGAACCTTTAGCCAAGCAATAAACTGGAGGTGGAGGTCTCTGTCCGATTACCTTGTTCTAGAATTGTCTTCAATCATAGAATCATAGAATGATTTGGGTTGGAAGAGACCTTAAAGATCATCTAGTTCCACCCCCCTGCCATGGGCAGGGACACCCCCCACCAGATCAGGTTGCTCCAAGCCCTGTCCAGCCTGGCCTTGGACACCTCCAGGGATGGGGCAAAAACTGTCTTGAAAACAGTTATTTCACAGTCAGTTTTGTTTCAATTATATTAAAGGTAAAACTTAAAGTTCAAATTCAAAACAAAACAATCAATTGAATTATTTTTCAGAGACAAATGAATAAAATACTAAGAAGGGGTTTAAAATTCAACTTCGGGTTCCTTCTTTTAGATTAAATTATCTGAAATCACTTAAACATGAAATCCACCTACTTAAATCCAAGGACCAGGATTTTGACATATAACTTTCCACTGAAATGAATGAAACTTCATGCTTAAGTGCTCTGCTTGGCTCTGAAAATTCTACCTTTTATTTTAAAACCTAGCACAGTATTTACATAACAGACTGAAAGAGCTCTAGTTGTAACTGTAAATTTAGAATAAATGACATATATCTTAAAAATTCAGGGCACATCTTTTCAAACATCTCCTGTGTGCTCATATATAGGTGTGAATACAAATTAGAGTGGGTAGGTGAGCTGATATCACCTTCAACTCAATGAAATAGATATCCAGTTGCCATCACTTCCACTTGCAGTTTATTTTGCCAGCAGTTAGTTTTGGGGGTACTACCTAAAAACATTCTTTGAAGGGTGAATACTGCAGCAGTTACGTTACTTGCTATAAGTCTCATGTTTTGTCCTTTTGAAATAATGAAATTAGACCTCAGGTCTGAAAAATGATCCTGTGGTGGAAGGAGAATGGAATATATGATCTAATAAGTCCTATGATTCTTACTTATGATCTATTCGCCAGCCAAATATAAATACTTCTTTAAAATCAAATCCAATTTTTTTCATTACATCAAAAAATTGCTTGAAATGTGACTCTTCAAGAGGAACAAAATTTTGTTTTCGCACTTTGCTGATGCAGCCTGTGCTTGAGCACTGTTCTTGGGATAACCACATAAAGCATTCCTGTTCAAAGGTTCTGTTATTGTCAAGGAGATGAATTATAAAACAACTTTATATTGTGCAATCTGCAGATTTTATTGACAAAGGTGTCAGGAGCAGAAGAACTGGGAGTCTCTCTGCTTGTCATGGGATAAATAAGAGGATCTTCAGAGCTCTTAGCTTTATTCAATTTGTTTAGATACAAGTTGACTGTGAGCATTGATTCGATGCGAGACCAGTTATGGATTTTTAGGTAGGTACATATACAGTGGGGAGTAATAGATGGCTCTAAAGTGAGTACAAGGCTGCAATTCACTTGAGAGGCTGCAGAGATCATGCAAGTCCAGCTGTATAAGCATGCTGGATCAAGGGCAGACAGGTCTGATCCTCCAACAGAAGTGTTTTCTCCTCCCACTCCAGCAACAAAATACTTCTTGATCTCTTGTCCCATGGGGGAACATCATGACAGGTCATATTTGTGTGCTAGAGGGTCTCCATTCATAGCTCCTCATTCCTTAAAGCTTAGTTTCCCACCGATATTACCACAAACAGCGAAAATCTAAGCTGCTGAGTAACGGAATCACAAAATACCAGCTAATTTATTGGCTAAGACATGCCAGACCATGAGACTAACACATTACTTTGCTCTTTAACTATCTGGTTTCTGCTACAACATGATGTCTTTTCCTCATTCATATGCCACCTAGCCAGTCTGCCATTTCCCTGGAGACACAGTCTTTGCCTTCTTATCTGTCTAAAAAGTACCCGCTTGCTGAAGGCATGCAGGTGCAGCTAATGTGAATGTCCAAGTAAAAAACACAATCCTAAGCTCTCATCCCACATTATCATGATTAAACCTAGTCCTGAAAATTCTTGCTGCCTTCAGGCAGAAATACCCTTGGGAGTTATCTCATTCGAAGCCCAAACCCAGTGTGGGTTTCGCTAGACAAGTGAAAGTTAACATCAAAGTAAGTGGGAATAAATTGCTAGGATGGTGGCTGAATGAGAAGAAGATCAAATTCTAAAAGATGATTCAACATCTTTTGCCCAGAGAATAATGTTTTAGTAACAGTGGAAGCTCCCCCCCAACTTCTCTGGCAACTGAGCTTATACAGTATTTCTGCTGGGTACCTCCGATGGTGCTGTTGCAAAGATGGATGGTGCTCAGTGCAGAAGATGAGGAAAGAGGTAAGGGAGGGTGGGATTTATCTCATATTCCAGCCACCTAAAAGTTATATATCTAATCTTAACCGGTCATCTAGTCTGCCTCCATAAGGACAGGCAACTGTCATGTTGATTCAAATCTTTGGTCATATCTCCAAGACGATCTTAACTGCAAACCAACTCATTTCAGGCTGAAAAACCATTACATTGCAATTTTCACTGAGTGTCAAGCTGGATGGGATTTGGTCTGAAATCTCTGGAATAAAGGATTGCTTCCTTAGGCTTTTGAGCCATGTAGGCACCATGCATTATATGAGTTATCAGGCTTTGACATTTCATAACCCATGCAAGATAGTTCATACTTATCCTTTGTTGCTCTGCATGCTGTTTAAGTAATTAAAAATGGAAAATGCTCTGAAGCCTTTTGCTGGTAATGGTACTCTAAACATAAAAGCCCTCCTTCATCTTTTTTGAAACTCTTTGGATTTGCACTGGTATAAATTACTTGTTCAGCACCAGCATAATTTTTCACTTAATATAATACTGGAAAGAGAACAACGTATTCAGGATTATTTTTTTTTTTCCTCAGAAACTGTTTTCCTTTAGCCAGATCTCTAGCTAATTCTGTTTATTTTTCAATTCCCAGTGATGGTGAGAAACCTGTAATATTTTGATCTTTCAAACATTCTTCCCAAAATGCTCCAAGGTCTTTATCTTACAGATAAGTCTGTTCTTCTGTTTTATTATTTGTTCGGGCAGAGTTATTCCAAACTAAGAATTCAAACATTGTGTTTCTTACCACAAGTGTAAGCTGAAAGGGAAAAGGCAACTTGCACTTTTTCCTTATTGGGGTGAACTGTCTCAATAAAAAGCTAAAATAGAAAATGAATTAGAATGTATATGATCCACTAAATTTAACTTCACTGGCTGTTTTCAAGTATTCTGACAATTTTCCAACATCATCCAGTTTCAAAATAATGGATCATTAAAACAAAGCCACGAGAATGTTATCAGCAGATTGCTAAAGAACAGTGAAATAGGAGATCTGGCTCCTGTTGCTAGATATAATCCAGGTTTGGGGAAGCCACTTAACATTTCTGAATCTTGCCAGTGTTTCATAGAAGGATGTTAAGAACTCCAAGCTGGATCAGTGCCCACTTCCCAGCATCAGCAGCACTGAGTCACTGACGTTGGAAATGCTGAAGGTCTACCCACGACAGATGGAAATACGGAACACCAATAAATCATAATACAGAGATGCTCAGATTTTAAGGATAGGGATCGCTTTTCACTGAATAACTTTTTATCAAGCCAAGTGATTTGTGTGTGAATACACACTAGGAGGCACCCAGTCTTGATCTGTAACCTTTAAGAAATGGAGCATCTAAACTGTGGTAATCACAATCATATCTTCACTGTCACCTTGGATTTCCTTTGAGTTCCTCCCAAATTGCTCTTTAATCCCTTTGCTTGCATTCAGGTGTCTGAGTCTGGAGCTGAATCCCAGCCCTTCTCTCCATGCATTCCATAGCAGGATAACATCCCTCCTCCTCTACATAAATGGTGGCTGCTGTCTGTGATTGATCTACCACACCATTTTCCATTGGCCTTCCATATACTTCTCAAATTAAACACTTCTGCACTACCTCTGATGGCATTTTTTACACTCCGATGTGGTTTCCTCTAATCACCCGCACAGTTATCTCACTGTTTGCCTTCCAACTTTCCTTTTCTGTAGTACCTACAAACCCTTTCAGTGACATCAGTATCCTTCCTGTCAAACTGACCAATACAGTCTCATTGCTCTTGCATCCATCTTTACCCTTTACCTTTCATTTTATAATTAGGTCACAGAGGGTTTTGATCCCTGACCACCCCTTGTTATTGCGGGCTAATGATGATAACAAAACCCACAGTGTACGCGTGCTAGTGTTTGCGCTCACAAGTCTTCCCCACGTCTCTGCAGTGCTCTGCTCACTGCGTTCATAAACCAGCCAGGGGGCTGTTTTTGCAAGGCAGACACAAACGCTGGAGGTCAGGTGACCACAGCCTTCCCACAGCAGACACCATTCACGGGAGTGGGACGCCAGGTGCCTGGGACACCCAGCGAATCAAATCTGCAAGAGGTGACCAGTGCTTAACCATAAATGTAGAGTAGACTACAACGTCCTGGGGCTTTCATTGCAAAAAACCCCACAGTGCCTTTGAGTTGCAGTGATAGCCTTAATACAGCTCTTGCAAGAGAAAGCACAGCATTGGAAAGTTTCGTTCTCTCTTCCTCTCCCATCTTCCTTTTGCAGTAAGGAACTGAACGTGTATTTGTAGGAGGAAACGGCTAATTTGGTTAAGGGTGTAAGATTAATAACTCCTCCCCTTATGAAAATATCCTGTGACTTTTAATAACCATTAAAACCCCAAAGGATCTAATTTCTTAGGATTTAACTTAAAGGACTTGTTCTGCCTGTAGTACATGGCAAAGTACTCAATAGATCTGCATTAGCTTGGTAATGATCCTGCTGGCATTCGAAATTATGGCTAGACTGATCTGAGGCATATGGCTTAAGCCGCTAAGCCATTGCCTGTTGTCTCTGTTTTTCATTTGACTTGGTAGCTTCCTGAGGTCCTGAATTCATCCTTGAGGATAATGGAAGCTTTTCCTGGCAGTGAGTGAGCTGTCACGTCTTACCTATGTGACATTTAAGTGGGGTAAAGAAGGATTACTCTAAATGCCTGACTTAACCCAACTAAAATTTGACCCAGCACATTATATTTCAGTGTCATTTTTGTGTGTGTGGTTTAGTTATTTACACGTTGCCGTCTGTTTTCTTTGGGAAGTTTCATATATTGAACAAGAGCCAATCTTTAGCCCAAGGTTAACATAAACAGTAAACAAGGATGTTCCCTGTACCTGTCTAGAAGCAGTTTACTGACATGCCCTGTTTCTGACAATAATTTCATATGCTTTTGAAAAAATGAGCTTAAGATAGCATTGGCATGAGAAATGCCAAATTTCAGCCTTTTTACAAAAATGAACTGTCATATGCTGCTTTAGAATATTCAGTTGAAATGAATTGCACTACACTGGTGCAAAGGACAGGAACAGTGGGTCTACCCTCTGCTAAAATGCCTGATAGCATGTATAAAATAGATTTGTCTTACGAAGAAAGGAAGTAAAATGTAACTCTCTTTTCAGCTCTAACATCCAAGTTTTTTTCTCCTAGGCAGTGACACAATGTTCCCAGCAAGCAATTGGCACTTGAGTCACAGGGCTCCAGCTTGCTGCCTGCACTGCCATCCTGTACAGCATCACGTTGAGTTTCATGGGGCGGACAGAAGCACCTTGGACCTTTCTTTCTTAAGCAGAGACTTTACTGAACTTGTCAGAGGCTGTGCAGAGCAGCAGCAAGATGTGCTGTTGATCAGGGATTGGGGTTTCTATGCATCCTCCAGAACTTTCTTGTCTCTCCAGCACGCTGTTCTTCTCCAGGTCAACTTTCGAGGCAGCTACTGGGTCAGTGCCTCCAAAGCACTCATTTTCTGACCTCATCACAGCAGTGATCATTTCAGCAGAGATGCATCATTAATCACATCTGGGACCAGAGGAATCCTGGGGGATGGGGGTGGGGGGAAGAAGAAAATCTGTCCAGAGTCATTCCTGCAAATGATGTAATCCTGCCCATGGTACCCCTTCCTTCTCCCGGGAAAGGCACAGCATGGCTCTCTCTCCCACATGCTGCAAAGCCTCCCTCTGGCAAAACAGCGCTAATCAGTGCTGCTCAGCAAATCACGGCAGTCACTTACGTTAACTTTATGAGTTGCACAACTGACATGCTCATGCAGATGTTGTTTGCAGAATATTGGAGACGATGCCAGCCAGACACTTGGCACCAAGACCCAATGTGGGAGATGAGGAGCTTTCTAGGCTCATTCCTAACATTCATTATTTTCGTATATAATAAGAAAATTGATGCGACACATCAGGGAGACTGGTCAGTCAGCTAGTATGGAAACTATTAGTGCAGAAAAATGAATCGCCTGGCAGTTAAATGTCTGCAACACCCACACACTCCCTGGAAACAACTTAGAAATAGGGTTATTCATCTGAATTTAGCCCATGGTCCCTGAGCCTCATAACGGTGGTTGAAAGTGGCTGA
>RSEF01000031.1:2707670-2725863 GCA_003993805.1 Himantopus leucocephalus
TTTTTTTTTTTTTTTCCCAGAATATCCTTAAAAGTTAAAAATGGACTGTGCCATGGGCCCCATGGACAAAAGAGGGATTCACACTTTGAGGCTGTGTGTATCACCAAATGAACAGAAACATCTCTGGTCCAAATTGTGTCCCCAGGCACTGGTACGGTAATACTCACCACCCAGGTGGGATTTCTACTCCCGAAGCATCCGGGAGCATCCCTCTCCAGATCCCTGCAGAGAAGGGAGTCCCAGGGGCCGGGTTATGGACGAGGGGGTGATGGGAGCCAACCCGCTCCTCACTGAGCACCAGAGATGAAGGGCTGTAGGCCAAGGGGTATTTTCCATTCTGTGAAATTGCATGCTGTGACTATGGGACTGGCAGTTGGTTGTAGCACGGTTTTAAGTTTCTTTTCCGAGTTGCTGCTGAGAGTAGTCAGCTGCCATTATACAGTCAGCCTCAACATCCACAATTTTTGCTGTGGGAACATCAGATTTCCTCTTTTTCCTCCTCCTCAGAGAGGGTCCACCACCTTCCCCAATGGCTCAGCAACCTGTGCATGGAAAGTAAATCCTGTTTCCTGGAGAAGGCAGCGATGCTCAGGCAGGATAGAGAACTTAGTGTCCTCTCATGTTCTTCCCTTATGAAGCTTTGTGGGATGTGTTGGCTTGATGAGACCAGCTCACACAACCACAAAGATGATCTCTCTGACTCTGCTGTTTTCACAGCTATTGCTTTATGTTATTGGAGTAGAGCTGCTCCAAAGATCTCAAATGTGATGGGGCTTTTTTCTTTCTCCTCTTTCTCTTTTAAACATATGCACAGCCCCAGCTTTTGACAACAGTTTGCAAAAGCGCTGACATCTTCGCTCACTGTTTTTATCAGGCTCTGTGATGTATAAGCCACTGGTCTCCAACTCTAACCACATTTTTGTAAAAAGGCCTGCTGTAAGACTCCCTTGGAAGCATCTGTGAACTGTCAAGTTTCATGCTTGCTGCTGTAGTAGCTCAGGACTGATCTCCCCTCCCGCCAGCTCTTTTCTGAGATTTACCTCCCACCGCCACTGAGCTCTGCTGTACTTTCATAGTGTCACCTTGCAATCATGACGGAGCAAGGCTGGGAGAGCGAGATTTGGGGATATTGGGTTTGTGTCATTTGGGGGCTGGGTGGGCGAGGGACTCCATCTGTGAGGTTCTCCTGCTTTTTTGTCTCTGATCTCTTTTTCACCAGACCATTGACACCATGTACAGTGTCAGAGCACTATACTCCTCACCAGCCTCCTTCTGGACAGGGAGGAGTCTTTGGTCAGCATCCCCAACTGCTTTCCCAGGGTGAAGTCAGGTTCTTGCTAGGATCTCTCTGTGACTATTTCATCCCTGGTAACTGCTCCAGCACTGTCTGCTCCTATGGATTAAACCACCTCTGCAAAAAACCTCTGAAAGTCTTAGAAAGTCTTAGAAAAAAAGTTTAGGAAATTCACAAGCTCTGGTAGGCTGTAACTTTTTTTAGATACTCTGTTTAAAGAGACATTGTTCTCCTGTCTCATTTTGCATGAGTTCAGTGTTTTCCAAATTTACTTAGAATACTTTCATTATTAATCTCTGCCCTGAAATAATCGAAAATAATGAAAACACCAAGTGTGTCAGACACAGCTGTCATCAGAAATAATGTTCTTTTCTGATTATGCTTTTTTTCCGAGCATCCTTTGCTCACAGAAGTAGTGAAGCTCTGCTCAAAACTTCTTTGGTCAACCTCCATATTATTGGAGTTTGAACTTAGCGGGGGTTTTCACACTCCAACCTCAAAGTATGGAGGAGGAGTTAAGTACTATCCCTTGGGGCAAAATGTGATCTTAATTCACTTTTGATAGTGGAGGTGTTCACATCCTCTGGGATAGGATACTGACCGTGGTGACTTTAATCATCCTTGGCTGGCAGAGACAAGCCTCAACCTCAGCTTTACCCCCATGGTACCATTTGCAAGTTGTGTGAGCTCATGCCAGCATTATTGCTATTCTGTAGCACAAAGCAGCCACATAATTTTAGAACAATTCTACTGTAAGTAGAAAATTTTTTGCAGTGACTTTGAGGAGATCAGTGACAGGACCCTACTCAAAGCCCATTAGTACATACCATCTGGCAAGTTCTAGAAAACGAAAGGAGGCATACATGTCAGCCTAAAAAATATATGTTTGGGCCATCAATGAACTACATCACTAGTGCACTAACACAGAGGTTTCAGAGCCAATAGGAAGTATAGAAATCACACTGAAGTGTGGCATATCAAACGATCTATACATTTTTCACTGTGTGTTGCAGGAATAACTGGTGTGAAAGCACCGCAGGAGTTGTAAGAGGCACTTAGCAGAATGTTAGTGCAATCACATGTCATTTCACTTTGACAATTAACTTTCTCTATAACACAGAGCAAGACCCCCTGGTTCACATTCTCAGCTTATGCAGATCAACACTATCAGCTTCAAATGTGTTAAAGCAGTTTGCAGGAGCAAAAGATCTGTTTTCATTTTCCTTATGGAAACTATTCATCCCAAAGTGGCTTTGGAGTGCCGCTAGTAATATGATGTAATACAAACCACTGTTGTTTGTTGCCTGGAAGAAATGTCATATTGATAACACAGAACTTTATTTAAAAATCACATGTTTGGAAAACTGCTTCAGCAACACTAATAGTCAGATCACCATGGTTTTATAAGAGCTGTGATGGAAAGAAGAGGGGAAAACAAGTGGAGAGACCTTGGGAAAAAGATGAGACATAGTTTTCTGTAGATCAGGAAAATAATTAAGTATTAATATCTACTTCTTCTCAGGATTCTGTTGTGCTTCAAAAAAATTCTGAAAAATTCTCCAAGTCCCAGATAACGTGCAGTACACCAGCCCTGCCTAAATGAAGCAGATAGGAAGCCCAGTGTTTCCTCTGCAGTGCTTGAAATAGGCATGGCTTGTATGGCATCTGTTTGCCTGGCGGGATTTATCCCCTTCTGGATTTCTCACAGTCAGTGACGCAAAGCATAGAAAAGGGACCCTGTCATCTCTGTCCTTTGCCAGGTGACCTGCTCCAGAAAAGGGGAGAAATCAAAGGTAAAATTTTGATTGGCCTTGAACACCTTTGAAAAGGCATGAAAAATTTCTTGCCTGCCTCCATTCTTCTCCCACACATGCTTATATCTGGCAGTTCTTAAAATCCTCTACAAATGTTATTGGTAAATAATGCTCCAGTTGAATCAATAGAAGTTTTGTCGTTGACTCAAAGGGAACAAAATTCCCTGCCTCATCTCCCTGATTTAGCATGCCACAATACTATTTGTGGACTCAAATACCTCTTCGTGTCTTCTACTTGCCTTTTTATATACTCCAAGAACAAGTATATCAAGCAGAAAATTAGTTAAAAAGAGCAAACTGAAAGCCTCTGCAAGGTAAAGGCAAGGAAGGGAGCACATGAAGAGCATCTGCGGGTGAGCATTTTCAGAACATGGCAAGAACACAATTAGAAAAGGGATGAAAAGTGATCTCTGAAGGAAGCAAATGATGATGTGGCAGAGCTGTAATGAAGATAATGACAAAGGAGGGCACTGCTTAGTTTTCTAGAAGACAGCAAAAAAAAAAAGTAAAGCAGCACACTTGAAGGGGAAGCAATGAGTTCAGGAACACAAAAGGGCATTCATTGAAGGGAGGGAGAGGGAGAGGCTGGAGGATATGAAGATTTAGGTCATAGAGAGAGTATAAAAATGGATCTTGTGACAGAAGATGGAAGAGGCAGCCTGCTTGCTTACTGGGACTTTATTGCTGCTTTCTAAGCTGACACAGCACTCATCATTTATCCTCATTAAACAGCTACCAGCAGGGCATAGTTAGTGACCATTAGTCTCAACTCTCTCTCTTTAAACTGCAGATAAATAGGCAGTTATTGCAAGGGGTAAAACTTTCTTTGCTTGAATTATTGACACAGTTTCCCAAAATTCTGGTCAAGGATCAGCAAGTGACAAAAAAAAGGTCTGACAATAAAGGCTGCAGTTGTACAGTCATCTGCTTACAAAGACGGGACTTCAAGGAGGTGCTTTCTCTGATATAAATGGATTTAGGTTCATTTACTTCCAAGATTTAATAATAATGTTTAGATGCTGATCCCATAGCTTCTCACGAACAATTTATGCTGATTGAACATCTACACCAAGTATCTGAGGGTCAAATACTTCCACCTGCTATGAGTCTCAGCAACTTACTCTCATGGGCATGCAAGGTGCTCTGTACCCAGGAACAAGCCATTGTTAGAGGAAGCAACTGAAATATTGAGAAAATGAGGCCCATATTGTCCAAGTTGTCCAGTGCTATTGGGTACTTCCATTTTGAAGTACCATACACAGCTCTGTGTTGTCTGAATATTTTAAAAAGAGTCCATGGAGGTAGTTGAGGGGCCTATTAGACAAAAATTTTTCACGATGTGGATCTTGGTGACTTTTGTAAAGCTGTGAATAAATTAAAAATGAAGAATCTGGCCTGAAGCCAGGTATGAGGTTTTTGCTCAGGATACTGTGAGAAGGCTTTTTGGTTTTGCCTGGTTTTCAAATAGTGGTTCACCAGAATGTTATCTCCAGAATGGCCAGGGTGACCCTGAGGGACCAGATCCTATCAGCCAAGAACAACTTTGCTTTTTCTTCCTGTAAAAAAGGGGGAGCAAGGAGGCATAGTCTCTTTGTGGTATGAATTCCTGTCATCTCAATTCAGAAAATCACATTAGGACACCCTTACGGAAATTCAGAACATAATATCAACAAGAACTTTCATTTAACCTTTGGTTTAGTCCCACTGACATCAATACTATTTAAACACTTTAAAATTAAGTAGATGATTAATTGCTGTTAGGAGAACAAGCATTTACCTGACTTCCAATTCCAAAGCCCAGTCCCAGTTGGCCAAGATGAAGTTTAGTTATTTTATTGAGAAGAAAATAGGAATTGATCAACTCCTGCTTTAAACAATGTCACAAGGTGTTCCTAGCCCCAGGCCTCAGTTTACCATGAGTAGTGCTTGCATACATTGAAGGACTATCTGCTAACATTACCAAAAGCCTGTGAATTCTTTGAAGGAAAGGTGCAATTTGTAGAAGAGCACATCCTTATCAAGACTTTTATGACAGGACATTCTCCCAAGTCAGCTTCTTCCTTTATTTCTTTTAACCATGAAAAATGAAGCCATGTCATTTACACAGCAAAGTGAAAATGAATCTTTAAACCAGGGCAAGGATTTCTTTGTCCTTCTTTACTGCAGCCATATGTTTCTGTCCATCCTTCATTACCTCAAAAAATAACATGAAATCCTTCCTTTTCCCAGCTTTCTATAATAGTTCTCAAGCACGTCTGTTCACATTGGGCGGGTTTCTGAAGATACTAGCTGTGTAGTTTCGGATCAGTCATTTATTTATATCTTCACTGATAAGGCTGTCCCAAAAAAGATAGCTGTCTGGTCTGACTGCTTTGATATTTGGATCATAGACCAGGCAAGGACATTGTGGGTGAATCACTGGAGGTGAAGCATAAATGTTGTGCTCCATCTGCCTTGGATCCAAACACTGAACAGGAGAAAGAGTGTGAAATCCCTGACATGGCAAGAGAATCCTGAATTCCTTCTTGCTAGGTTTCTAGATGCGCGTGCGTGGGATCTTTTGAGAGTTATTGCATGCACATAAATCCAATGGCCTTTTCCAGGCTTAGCCAACCTGTGTTTCTGCCTCTGTTCCAGGAAGTGGTAGCTTTGAAAGACCATATCAAACTAGTACATTGTGTTTCCTGCACATCCTGCTTTATTGGAGGTTAATTCCTTCTGACGCATGCAGTCTGCTGCTGCCAATTAAGTCAAATGTATTTTACGCTTTACTTTTCTGTTGCCTTGCAGGCTTTTGTTGGAAAATATTTAATAAATAAAACTTGCCAAACATTGTTAAATGATATGGTCTGATGATTTGGAATAAGCACCCAGACTTCAATACATCACAAGGGTTGAGAGAGGGGAGGAGGAAATTCTGGAATGACACCCAGCTGGATGCCAACCACACAGTATCCAGCCGCCAACCACAGTGTTAATCTCTTGCTAGAGGACTGTTGCAAAAGCAGAAAATGGGACCCCAGGTCAAGCAAGGCATATAGAGCTGTTTCTCACGAAGTGACACTGCAATGTGTTATTCTTTGGTAGAGGAGGATAAAAACTGACTGCACTGGAAGAGCAGTACAGATACAGGACCAAATGGACTCTTCCATTGCAGTCCCAGCTCTGCCACCTCAAGTTTTCCATCCATTTTGTCATGATTCCTGGGTTTACTCCTATTTTCGGTTTCTGTGTGGGATCTCCAAGTATTCTCCCTTTCAGGCTTTAGAGAAACAGCTGCGACTGCCTCAGGCTTAAGATCTGGTAAGAGGAAGTACATTCACTCAGGGTCAGCTGAGACACCAGGGTACCCGAAATATGTGAAAACCCATTATATCTTTTGAATCAATTAGATTTATTTTATTATTATTCTGTGATCCCACTCAACCCTAAGGTACTGCCATGATAGGAGACAATCAGTTAAGTTCGTGGGTGAGATTATATTCTAACTGGAGAAGATAGGCAGCAGGTTAGACGCAGCAGAAATACAATCAAGACAATGAAACATCCCAGCATAGCTGATGCTGTTTATCAGTGACACAGCTGAGTACACAATTTTGTGTTCCTGAATGTCTCCATGGTCCTTATTCCCTTTACATTACTTTACTGGTGAATTTTAGAACAACTTCCAGATACAAAATCAAGACCGATGGAAGAGACCTTTCTGCTCCCTTTCTTAGGGAGCAAAAAAAAAAACCACCCTAGCATCTGGAAGCTTCGTACACAGCAACTACAATGCACTTTACCCAAAATTACACTTTTAGATCTTCCATGGCATAAATCATGACTGCCAGAGGCATTAAACACAGTGCCCAAAAATGATTAAACACAGCACCCACAGTGATGAGAAAACAATGGTTAACTGCATTCTGCTTGCAAATCCATACAAAGATCCTTCAGAGGGATGTTCATAGCAGGATTCCTCTTGAAGAAAAACCTATCACTGATGAAAGAGGGTTATGTAATTATGGGAAAATCCTTGACACAAAAAAAGCAAAATTCTCATTTTGTAGCCAGAGACAGGGTTGATGCTCCAAGAACATAGCTTGGAGAAATTCAATGCAAATGCATCACACTTGAATGATGTAGTGGCGGTATCAAAATAATTCATCAGCATCAGCTTGGAATCTCAGCATCACAGCTAAAGCTGATTTTTAAATTTAAACAAATTCTCTGGCAGGGAAGCGTGTTCAGCAGTGGTTGGTACAGATTGGCAGCTAACGATGAGGGAAAGAGGCAATCAGTATTCTTTTTATCCAGAAAGCTTCTTTTTAAATCTTTACAAAAACGTATCAGAGGGGGCTGAGATACTGACTCAGAAAACACATCTGTCCACTGCTTCCAAGAAAAAAAGATAAGCTGATAGCATCCAACATATTGAGTATTTCTAGCAGTACTGGATTGCATGTTTGTGATTACAACTGGAAGGGGAAGATATTTTAAATAACACTGGGGTCCTGGTGAGTATTTTTTACCCTTTTTTTTTTTTTTTTTAATCCACACTTGCCTGTAGACCTTCCTCCCACATCCTGATTTCCCAGGATTCTCAAATACATTGCTTTGGGAAATAATTGAAGGGAAAATGCACATGCTTTTTGACAACAGCAACAATAGTTACAGTATCTGAATTTTGAATTCATTGACATTAATCCACTAAAACAAGGTGTCTTCTAAGTTGTTTTGTACTTGGTTAAATTTGTTAAGTAACTAGGAGTACGTGATAAAATGGAAACCACACAGCAAACTTGTGCTAGCTCTGCTGCAAAACTGTTTCTGGTTTTTGTAGGCTGACTGAGAAATAGATAAATCCCTCTTTTCCCTCAATTTCTGTTATATGTTTGTTAACCCCTTTTAATGTTATAGCAAAGGCTCATTGGTGTAACAAGCTCTGCCTGCTGCATTTCTGGACTCTTTGTTAGAAGGTTCTGATTTTCTATCAGTTCTAAATAATCCCAGTGCAATGGACAGCATACATGTCCAATACGATCCTGTTATCTGCATAGAGAACCTGGTGAAATGACCCCAGGCTATGCATCAAAAGAGCTGGCTCTGAAATCAGAAATGGTGTAATTATGTATTTAACTACTTCACCTAAGGGACAGACTCATGCAGTCCGGTTGTATCGTTGCTATCTCAACTAATATCTCTACACCAAGGTGTACTTGGGTTGACACTGGCTTGGAGCTTTTTGATTCTTGTTAAAGAAACATACATATATAACTTACAAGCAAATTTTAGAGTTGCATCTTCTCTTATATTTTATCTGTAAGACTAAATTGGACCTAGGAGTAGAGGGCCATGATATCAATATAGTGTGGCATTGTTCTCCAATACTCTTTTTTTCACTCCTTACTTCTTGCTTATGTTTATTCCACATACCCAGTCTTATCAGTATATCTTCCCCCTCCTTTCATTCCTTTTACCAGCTCTAATTTCTTGTTTAAGTCAGTTCTATTTGGTGTTGGCGAAATATGCTGCAAAGCAATACCAATTGGTTGTTCCCTCATTCTGGCCCACAAATTGTGTTCGAGTTGCTTAAAGAAAGCCATTTATTTGCTATAGTTGATCTCAATCTTATCTCATTAGGTTCTTGTCTTCCATTTCTATAAGCTGGTTAGATTTTTGGTAACATTTTTACAGGAAGAAACATAATGTTATTTGGGGGAATAATTTGTGACCTTTGAGAATAGTTTCTTTCTTGATTTTTGAAGGAAAAATAAGGGATGTTCATGGCTGTAGAGGGAAGCAGAAAGTAAAATTTGTAGCTGTTTTCTGAGACTAAGTTATTCACAAAGGTGGTAGTGAGTCAAGAATGAGTTATCATCAGGACACCAAGTTTTTTATAAACTTTTCTTTAACTTTTAAGGTTAAAGTAACTAATGATAATATTATGTCCTTTTTAAAATGGAGAATGGCCCCACGGCATAGTTTGAAAATAGGTCTCTGAAATATTTCTTATTAATCTTTGATAATTACTCTGATTATCACCATCAATAGCACATTTATTTCTGTCCTGTGCAGCAGTACTGTGAGCTTTCATATATCAGGTGCCCTTATCACCTCCCAAAATTCACGCCATGAATCAGCACAATAGAGGTACAACAATATGGGGGAAGGAGGAAGCCATTGAACAATTGCACCGATAAATCATGATATGCCTCTGTGTGGGGAGAGCTACTGTGCTATATCTGCCACATCAAGATCAACAGACCGGAACGACACCCCAGTCACATAGATACACCTTGAGACAGTGCACTATCTGAATCCCTGTAGAGTCTATTTTCTTCTACCTCTGTGCAAGGTGAACAGAAGCTGGGACGAAGAATAAGAGGCTGGCAATGACCCTGAAGGTATAACGGGGCTGCATACAAAGGGGAACATTTTCCTACATGCGTAACGTACAGAGATGTCCAGAGATGTGTCATGTAAGTCAAGGGAAGAAGAAAAGCTAAACCTTTTTTTTGGTTAAATGAAATTTAAGAGTACATGGCATGAGGGAAGCAGGAGCCAGTTCATCAGCCTCGTGTATCCCTTAAGGAGTTCTGACAACACTCATTAAATCCTGATATTAAATAATTGTGCTGAATCTGCAACTATATTGAAACCAGTAAATTCAATTAAAGGGAAGGAATATACTTTATTTGAATGGCTCACTTGGTGTTTTTTTGGTACATGTAAGTAACAAGATAAAGAGAAAATGCCTGTCAACTACCTCTTTGTGCAGATTATGCTCTGTCAAGTGAAGAGCACACTCAGAACCTTGCACAGAATCACACAGTACAACAGGGCTCATAAAGAAGAAACAAACACTCAGAGAAGATGTCTTTTTTTTTCCACCAGATTCATGGCTTTTCTTCATTTCTCTGTTATCATTTGCATAATTTGTATTAGTCCTTTCCAAAATACTTAGCTTACGGTCTCATTATACTGGATGATATGTAAATATATAGTCCTCCAAAGAGCAGCACTAAACTTAGACATATCGAGCAGCTGCACTTTAGAAGAGAAAGACATAGGAAATGGGATGTTAGAAACCTAGGTTCAATTATCCACTCTTCCACAGGACAAATTATGTAAACCTGGAGAAAATCTAGAACTGTACCGGGAGAGACCTAAGTCCTTGGAAAGGTGCAACCTTTAAATCATCTAAAAACCACCACCTCACCCTAACCATCTAGAGGTTTCTTTCAGTTTTAGAAGCTCACCAGGTTTGCAGCATTGGATTTCAGCACATCTCCACCTGGCTGGTCAGGCTGCATCTACATTCACAGGTAAGCTCTTTCTCTCCCTGGTTTGTTGTAGTGGATTTTGGGGGGTTATGTTTAGAGGAGATGTCTGTTATGTGTTCTAGAGATGTCTGTCAGGGGAAGTTTTTCTACTACTTTCTTTCAAAGCATGGTAGATGCTTGGATGTTCTCCGTCATGTCAAGAAAGTGACTGAGAGTCTGTCACTTCTTTTTCCTGGCGGAAGAGTCTAGACAGAGAGCTGGTGTACAAACACATGGCATCAGCTGCAGCTGCTGTTACCGCTTCCTTCCATTGTAAAGGAAAACAGTTTTCTTGGCTTCTTTCCACTGGAGGCTCTGGGCTTTGATCAGGGAGCGGTGGGAGGTGTGTCCCTGAAACTCCGACTAAGATAACTAAGACGTAAAGGCTGTGGTGGTTTTTTTTAGACACGCACCAGCCTTTAGCAGGTTTGAAAGCTGCCTGTTCAGCAGGCTGACGCTAATCATCTCCTCGCTCTGCTTTTCACAGTCGGTCGTATCATGACTTGCCTGGGTCTTTCAGCGCTTGCGTTGGGAGTTTAGGTGCTCACTTTGAGATGGCAGAGTTGGCTTCAGGAGGCAGATACTTACAAAAAGCTTTTACATTCTTAGCATCTGCTTAGCCATTTGCAGCTGCCATTTTACTGTGGGCCTTGAGGGTAGATCGGAAGGAAAAGAAAAATGGCTTTCAGGATGGATTAGTTTTGGGAAGAGTATTCTGCGCCAAGGGCAGTGCAGAAAGAAGTAAACATTCAAGCAGACAAGGATGACATCATTTATTCAGTGGAACTGACAGGGGCAATGTGAGAAGCTGTAAAAGCAGATAAGAGGACTGAGGTTTGAGGGCAAGGCATTAAAACTGGAGAAGGGAGAACTAAGCAACAACGTTTGTCTTTCAAAGCAGTCGTGTGTCTAAACTGCGCCTATCCAGGCTATGCGCCCCCACCCAAAAGTATATATCCATACATTCATGCTGGAATATGACCTGAACTGTGTTGTTTGTAGGGTATTTACCGGTTCATCTTGATACTCTGAGTTTTCAGAAGAGTGAAGCAGAAAGAAGAAATGCTCAGCTGTAGTTTTAGGAGAAAAACTGCATTGTGTGGATATGGAACAAGGATGCACTGTTTTATTAGTTAAAATCAGAAGTGGAAAGAAGTTTGATAAAGTGGGTTGAATAAAGATACCTGAGTTTGGATTTGAAGGAATAGGTGGTATTTTCAGAATATTTAAGGACTTATTATTTAAAAATTTAACAATATTTCAGAATTTTCATGTCTGGTGCAAAATATTGATAACAAAGGATTGTCCAAAGAACTAGACTATGATGTTCTGGGAAATAAGGATAGTTATTTTGCTTGTGGCTGCAATAAATTTCAAGTGCCAGCAAGATCAATAGGAGAAGCTTGGAATGACACCAGCTCGAAGATAAGGCCCAAATACGGAAAACTGAGAACAAGGCTAATTCTATAAGTCATGGATAATAGCTGTCATGAGCAAAACTAATCTCTGTGCAAGACTTGATGTTTCTCATGGAAACCAACCAGCTCACCTCAGTCCCTATTGTTCCAAATAATGATACCTCCTCTTCTGTACGTCCTACTTGTGCTGCAGTATAAGTGGTCTCTAAAACATTTTTTTTTGTTTTCTTCTTTGGCCTTGATCTTTTTTGGTAATGTGACTTCATTCATTTTTAGACTTCTGTGGGCTCCATTCATCTTGGTTTAGATGTGCATATTTATTTCCAATGTATGTTCTAAGTAAAATATTATTGATATCAATATCCTGTGGAAAATCCATTTAAGAGATAACGATTGCCCTAGTCCTTAAAAGGGAAAAGAATTTGGCCTTATTTAATATTAGAGCAGTATCATGTTAAATTACCAGTAGTAGTACCAATAGTAGTAGTCTTGTTTTCTCCTTAACTCTAGGAACTGAGGCATCCAATTAAAGAGCAAAGTTGGCTTGGGAGCTCCATGGACTGGAAAGAAACTCCTCTGGATGCTGATTTAGAATCCCAGTGATCTCAATTGCTTACCGTTCTTATTGATTACAGGACACATTTGGTCTACAGCTTCAGTCCAATTTCTACCCTGAAAGAAGGACAGTGACATAGACTTCAGTTATTCACAATTTTTGGCTGCTCTTCGCATCCAATAGCTCTGACACATTGCTGCCTTCTACAATCTATACTTATATATACAATGCTGCAATTATTCATTATTTTCTAAGGGAAAATGGTCACTTTTACAGCACATATGTAATCCACTACCCACTTTCTGCCTATAAATATTTTGCTGATTGCACTGGGAAAGATGGAGGAGAGCAAAAGAAGGGACTCACTGGATGCCTCACAAGCTTGAAGCACACTTAACAGAGATGACCCTTGGGCAAAGCTCTTCTTTCCTGCACAGCCCTGAGAAGAGGGAGCACCAGTAAATTGGTACTTCTGCATGGAGGTTTTATCTGACTTTTCACTAGAAAACAGGTATTTTGTGTGCTTGGCCAAATTCAAAACATGTTGTGCCTGCCATCATAGCTGCTTGTTGCTCATAGACTTCTTCAGTTACACCTTGTGAGTTATTTTTCTGGCAGGGTGGGTGGGGTTTTTTTGTGTTGATTTGTGGTTTTTTATTATTTTTTGTTTTTTTCTTAAGCTACTATGAGAAAGGAGGAAGGATGAGGGTTCATGAGCATGTTGATATGCAAGTGCAAAGAGAAATATGGTGTAAGTGTGAAGTCAAACAGAGTAGATTAGTCAAGGACATTTTCCTCAGTAGGCACAAGTGGTGATCATCTGCTGATTGCTTCCTATGCAATCAGGCTGGGGAGAGAAACATCATTATTTTACAAGTTTATATGATTAATTTAAGTTATTTCATTTTTCGTGTTAATGCAAGAGCCACCAAATCTAGAATTAGGTTTAGGATGTTGGTATACCTCTTCCTGAGTAGTATTTGCTATTATACTGGTTAGCTTACCTTGACTATCTGTTGTCGTTGGTTCAGTATGTCTTTTATCACTGCAGTAAATATTCTTAGCTGTGATTTAAAGAAACAGCAACAGCCTCTGCGTTTATTTAGATTTTATGGCCCATTTATTTTTTCTTATTCTCCTAGCTGAGGATAATTATTTTTAATTAATCATACATAAACAAAATATATCATCTCTAAAAATCACTATTAAAAAAAAGCATTTATAATGGCAAATGTGCCTATGCTGAATTGCAAATCACATACTCTGATTTTTTAGTTATATTGACCATATGGTACTTTTTTTCCCGTTATTTGTTAGAAGAGAGAAAAGGTGTGCAAGGTATCAATTCAACATTGTTTTGTTCCTGTAGAAAAGGCCAGGGAAAAGAATCTGGCAACTTGCCTTGACATCAACCATCTGTAAATTCATCATTTTTTGGCTCCCTAGGTAATTTAGCTTCAGCCAAAATGAGCATTCTCAATGTTGACAAATGGTCTTGCTACATTTCCCCAACAAAAGTAGTTTTGTAGGAGATTTGACCTTATGGAACTCTTGTTTCCCTTGAAAAAACAAGAAGTACAAGAAAAAGTCTTTATGATTAATTGCCACTATTGCCACTTTTTCAGCTATTGGTTCAATTAAGAACATGACAGTGGGTAGTTTCACAGCACTGCTATAGTCCACTAGCTGATTCATAAACTCAAATTCAAACTCTCTAGAGTTTGAATATGCATTTTTATAGGAAACCTTTGCCTTGGTGAGGACCAAACAAGATTTTCTGGCACCTTTCTTGGCTCTCTTATTAATATATGCGTTACTTTTGTTCCATAACCATGTCACATCCCCAAAATATATTAGGGTGACAGGCTATATGCATAGAGTCCTAGATCATATTCAGCTTGTACACTGTAGCTTATCCATCTTTGATCTAATGACTCACAGAAATTGTTAACTTCTGCTGAAAGGTTTCTCTCTCATAGGGTGCCTGATTTCCCATTTCACCATTATAATTATAATGTTGAGGGTAAAAAAAAGCATCACAGAAAAACTGTATAGTTCATTCCCATGCCTTGAACAGAACTAAATCCATTATGTCATTCATGCAGATGTTTGCCTAACTTCTTATTGAAGACTTTCACAACATCCCTAGGTAATATAATACAATAATAAATCTCCTAATACTATTAGACTTTCAAAAATCCTGCTTCAATTTCAGCCTATTATTTCTTATCCCACACCTAGGAAACAAGGACAACAGCTCTTATTTTGCTTTTTCCTCCTAACACAGTATTTTTTATGTGTTTGAAAACGGTTATGATGTCTACTCTTGGTCTCTTTATAAATTAAATATCTTCAGTTATTTCAGTTTTCCCCAGGTGTTCCATTCTCTAAACCTCAGACTATTTCTGTTACCCTCTCCTGAATTTTTTCCAGGCTCCCCTTGATTCCCAGCTTCCTTCATTTGTGATGTTGAAAACAGAACAAAATTGTTCAGCTTGAAGTTTCAAAAATGCTCATTAGATATGCTCATTTCTTCTATTTATGCATCCCAATAAGGTAGTGTCTTTTTTTATCACCAATAATGGTGTTGATTTTGTTCAGCTTGGTATTTGCTATGACAGATCTTTTCTGCAGGGCTGAACCAGTCATTGTCCATCCTGAAATTTTATACATTACTTTTTTTTACACTGTTGTTCCCTCTTCTTTTGGCTGAAGTGTCCTTTTTCTTCAGGTTGTTACATCAGTTTTTACAAGATCGGCTTGAATTCTAAACCTCAGGGAGGCTTGCATCCTCCATTTCTCTTCAGCTTCACGTCATTTGCAAGTTCAATAGGCGTACCCACTCTTCTCTAATTCAGGACATTACTTAAAATATTACAATGCTGGGCATATCCCTGCAGATCTTCACTGGCAATAAATCATTGATAACTTTTCTGTTCATTCACATCACATAAGTTTTTTTGGACTGTACGTCCTTAGTTGCCTTTAAAAAGTGTCATGTCAATGTCAAAGGTACAATCACACGTCATACCTGCCGTATCCCAGTGTGTCACGGCGGCTAAGTGTAGACAAAATCCAGGTCTCACAGACAGAGTCAGCCTGTGGAAGATAGGAAATTTCAATTCATTTCACTCTAGGATTAACAGCTTTGACACAATTATAGACTGATGTGGCTGTTTCAAAGACATCTTGAATGATTTTTATTGGAACATTTTCTTAATCTCATAGTGAAATGTATAGCAAAGTTGGCATTAAGATTTTGGTTTAGCACATGAGTTCTGAGAAAACCTTGTCTTCTAAGAAATATTTATGTGCTTCGCCATGTCTCCTTCCTGATCAGTTCTGTTGTATATGTTCTCCAGAAGATTTGGTTTATGTGCTTCATCCTCCAAGACGTATCTCTTGACTCATTCATCTGTCTTAACTTGTCTGCTTTCGTTAACCTCACTGCTTAGGTGGTCTGGTCTTACTATTTGGTGTCCCCTGCTTAATATTAAAAAAAAAATACATTCATCATAGGATTTCATGTAATGTTGAATCAGTTTCATGTGGTTCAAGCTTTGCCATCAACAGCCCAAAGTCATCAGTTCATAGATGTGTAAAGCTATTTTCAAACAAATAATCCTAAATATTTCTTCTTTTTCCTTGGTCCGTTGGTAGCTAGTAAACAAACTAGTCTCAATTCTATGTTTGGCCCCAAAAGTACCTTGAGAAGCCGAATGGCTTTTTTTTCTACACTTTTTCCTTAGGCATCTGCTACTAGGCACTCTTGGAGGATAATTAGAGGTTGACTCAATACCCAAATACGGCATATGGATTTGTAAACTGCTCTTCTCAAACTGTACATTTCTTAATATGGCACCTGTGTCATTCCCAACAATAAACTGATTTTTCCAGCAAGATGAAACTTCAGTAGAGAGAAAGTACAAGGAATTTCCAAAGGGCTCTGATTTACAAATTCATTTTCAGTCTAAACATGTTCCCTGCTAACCAGCCCTTGTGATTAGGTACTTGCTCATTTGGACTGGGGAACAGAAGTGGCCATGTCTGAATGCCACATCCTTCGCTTTTGAGATGCAGATTAGCATATCTATCAGACCTCGTTCGAGCTAGTCATCTAGGCAGAGATGTGGTGTGGATTCATTTCTATGCACAATAAAACCTGCTGGTAGAAAAACTAAGCAGCATTCTATTTCAGCAGGAATAGTGCATGGTACCTCAGTAATTTCCAAATCCTTCGCCTTCCTGCTTGCAAGGGGACTGTTGGTTATTTCAGATTCTTTTCTTGGTTACAATTTTCTTTTTGTTCTGTGCTTTTTTCACAATATTTTTTTTTGCTTATTTCTGCAACAGTTTCTCTCCCAGCTGTTTTAAAAAACTGTGGTTGGCCCTTCTCTTCCTGATGATGTCTGTGTCTGGCTCTCACCTCGGGTGGGTATTGTGGAACAGCAGTCATGGCCAGCAGATGATGGTGCAAGACTTTTCTTTTCCACTTAGTCCTGCTCAGCTATATCTTCATGTTCACCTCTACCACTAAAAATTCAGTTTAATAGTAAATGAAGCATATTTCTAAAACACTGCACATTAGGTGCATAGTTAATGTTGCAAACCCATTTTCATTGTACACCTGGAAGAAATCACTGCTATTAACTTCTTATGTTCCCCAAGCATTAAATTTACGCAAGACCAAATTAACATGAAATTCCTCTTCAAAAGGCTGTATAATAAATGAATGGGAAAGTGCAGTTAAAAATGTGTCCATAACAGCATTTTCACTATTTACAAAGGTCAGTCTTCACCCACAGCACATATAGGTAATTAACTACTGGAATACCATGCCCAGAATGAAGGAGACTTTCCTCTCATTTTTGGTTNATGCCCAGAATGAAGGAGACTTTCCTCTCATTTTTGGTTGTTTTGTTAAGGTTTTGACAGCAGAATTTAGGGCTTGAGGTAAGAATTACTGAGTAACTCTTCACAGCCCGTGGTAAGCAAGAAGCAGATGAACCCCATCATTCTGCTTGGCCTTGAAATTTATGACTATATAACAATAATAGTGATAAAAAAAAAATTGTCTAGTGCAATTTTTCCATCTTGTTCTAAGGAATTTATTATCCAGAATAAGGATCCTGAAATGCAAAGAGCAGACAACAAACAAGCACATAAATTTCTATACAGGCATTTCCCTTCTGCATTACGAACCTGCTAGACACTTCTTTCTTTCTTGGTCCCTGGGATGTCTCTGTGCTAACTGCTATAAATGCTTCCAGCAGCAAGTACCATTAAAAAGCTATAACAAGTGTTTTAGTTTTCCTTAAAGCAACCTTAGAAGCGGGAAACAAGCAGAATACTAATCAGCATTCAATGAGCCACCGCTCTATGGACTAGACGCGAATGCTTCTCCGATGTTAGATTTCCACGGACTGCAGTCTATAAAGTTCCAAAATGTCAGACGCCATAAAATCATACTTTAATTCCCCAGTAATTTCTGAGCTGCAAGTTACTTGGGCCATATATGATAACATCCAGTTGTAACAGTCAACTCCCTTCATCTCTGTGAGCTGTGGATTTAACCCATTATCACTGACTTTCAGCCTTCTCCTTAAGTCAGTTAAAGGAAGGTCTGAGCTATACAGAAACATTAAACCTACTGCCTCATGTCCAAAGGAAACAGTACTATCTTTATGTAAGAGTGGCCACTGCTCTTAAAGAGCTCAACCCCAATATCCTAATGGGAAAACAAAGAAGTGGCTCCGTGAAGTACAGAATCATAGAATCATAGAATTGTTGAGGTTGGAAGGGAC